>VZTE01000778.1:1078199-1148531 GCA_013397775.1 Eulacestoma nigropectus | reverse complement strand
CTTTTTTTTTTTTTTTTTTTTTTTCCTTAAATCTTTCCTGGTGATTCGATGTACATTATTTATTTGTGTCCTCATTTGTTGCGTCAAGCCGAGCTGTAGTCAGTCAGCGGGGAAATTCTGATGTCTGTTTATAGGGCAAGAGTAGAAAGTATCTGTGTATACAATGTATTTTAAAAAATGTATCTAGTATATCACTTTTCATTCGTCAGATCACAATACTGGTCTTGAATCTAGCACAATATAAAACATTCTAAGGGCCAGGATAACCTCACTTGACATCTCTAAGGTTGTATTTAATGAAGAGCTGTGTAATTACTGCCTTTGTTAGGTAGCTTGAGATGCTGAGATGTTTCAGCTTGTGCCAGTTCCTTTGGATCAAATTTGCATCTGTCTGGTAATGCTGCTGATGCTTGTCGTGGTGGTGGCTGTGACAGCTGGGAATGCTAATGGACAAGCCTCATCCCAGCAGCACACGTCTGACCCCTTGCTTCTTCCAGTGGAGAGAGGCGATAGAACTGATGCCATTTATACAGCGTCCAAGGACATCCTGTGTGGAGATATCTTCTGATGTGATTAAATAATTGCATAATTATATGCTTTTTCAACTCTGTTCAATGTATACAGCAGTCACGAACCTCCCACTGACAGTACTGGTGTGTGTTGTGCTGCTTCTGCAACACCTTACCTACTACCAACAATATTACCACAATAATTAGCATGATTCAAAACCAGGGCTCATTTTGCAAATCCTTGTCATTCAGGATTTTGTTTTGCAAACCAATTTCAATTTGTACTCCAGGGTTTGTAGGCAGTACTGATGTACAATATCATCTGCATTCACTCTTAGGATTAACAAATAATAAGTGGAATCAGTCACTTTCAGAATGTCTCATTCTTCACCATGACAAAATCAATAAAAATAGGTCCAAAATGCGCCGTTCCTTTGTGAGTCATCTAATAGGAGCTTTAACAGAACAGTCTGTGTTGAGTCAGGCTTTTCCTGTTTGTAAAAACAGAAAACATGTGATGCAACCCCAAAAAGCAATTTAACTCCACCCCAGTAGTGTCAGACTTACCCCTGGAATAGTCAGGGACAATTGTGTCATGCCTTAAGATGCCTGCCTTGCAAAGCACACACTGCTTGTTTCTCATGCTTTCACAAGCCTTCTAATTCAAGCTGCAGCCATAGTGTACTTGGCTTCAAGCTTCCATTTCAGACTTCATCTTCTTTTTGTGTGCTGATAGCCCTCTAGTGACAAAATAACATCTGCAGGGAACACTAAGGCAGCTGATGATGCTGGAACACTTAGTTGTCCATGAGTGCTGTAACCAGGTTGAAGACTAGCTGGGCCAAATTTGCAAAAAATACAGAACTAACCACAGAAATACATGCTGAGTCCTGCTGGGCTTACAAGTTAAGACAGATTCTCACCAACATTTCCAGTGAGTAGATCAGCTCTGAAACTCTGGTTTGTATTTCATGGAGTCTGGGTACTAAACAGTGGCTGTGTGCAGAGCCATCTCATATCCTTGTGTATCTTGGGATGTACAAATTCAAAAAATAGCCATCCTCAAAGAGCTTCACACAGACTCAGCTCACACATAGTGGAGTTTCTGCAGAGCCACATTTTCTGTGTCACATTGCCTAATTCTCAGAGCACAGAGACAACCCAGCTCCAGGTACATGCAGTGTGATACAACGAGTGCAGAGACACTCTGGAAGCTCTGCTGGCGTAGGCTGAGGTCTAGCACAACCCAGGAAGGCTCTGGCAAAATCTCAGCACTGCTGTTCTTTACTGTCTATGTAATCCAGGTTTTTCAAGAAGCCACATGTTCCTTGCTCCTTGTCTCCCTGATTGTTGGAGAGTTACCTGCCTGCATGATAGATATTTATCACATTCTATTTCCAAATGGATTTCATTCTTACTTTAGATATTTAATGAGAAAAAATAATGAAAACACTACTTCACTCTAACAGCTGACTTAGTGCTGTTGCTGAAACTGTTCTCCTGCCATTTATATTTGATTTTTTTAAATGAGCTCTGCTTCATGGTGAAGGTAAGATCATCTTCCTAACTCATCATTCTTGTTGAGACACTCTAGCCAAGCTTCTGCATTCCTCCTTCATCTGCCCTTTGTCCATCACAGTGAACACAGCTTTCCTGTTCCATCCATTGTAATTCACTTTATATTATTGTGATATCAGTTTGTGCCGTGCAAGTGAGGTAACATATTCACTTGCCTAATTTTTTTCTTCTGTTCTCTGATTACAGCCTTATTCATAGGGGAAATGCTGTGTCAGAATCCACAGGCCACTCTCTTTTCTTCCCCACAGATCATCCTGTAAGAGTTCCTTCTGCCTTGGTCCCTGCAATGCACAGCCAGGCAACCAAAGACTAGAGAGCTGGCAAGTTGAGATGATTCCTTACTGTTCAAAGCTATCTGTTATCTCAATCTCTTAACACCACTCTTTTGTTTGTTTGCCTTTTGTATTTTGTCACCCTCCACTGTGAGTTGGGCAGGAAGGATACTGCTTTTGTTGGATAGTTGCAGCACCTTACTTGTTTGGAGACTTCAGGCACTAATATTAGATAATTAACATGCAATTAAGAAGGCTCTCTAGTGTTGCATTATTGTTTACATTTGCTGTTGAGAGGAAGGAAAGGGGAGAGTTATCATCAGTTATGGGGAATGGAATAGCTTTTACTTTCCAAAGCAGAAAAATATGGAGAATGCTTTTGTTTGTCTATCCAGATGAAATCCTAATTAAGAATTTTGTACACATATATAGGCAGGCAATAAGAAATAATTTTGTTGTCACCCATTTTTGTTTTCACATCCAGAGAGAACTCAAGAATGCCTGAAATATTTGTCCCACATTTTCTGCAAAAAGGAGGTATTCTTGTCCTCATTGCAGGGGAGAGAAAAAGACAAAAAAATTAGTCTTCAGAATAAACTACATCAAAAGTTATTATGGGAAAAGGAAGCCTTTCCCCATAGCAACTGCTTTGCTGCCTTAACAGCAGCAGTGTTTGTTAGCATTAGTCACAGCTGGTTTGCACCTCTTGCATTAGCCCACATGCACAGGATACAAATGGAAAACCTTCATTAGAAATTAATGTTGCATAGCTTAATGACACACTTCTAGCCTGTTCTTTTGTATGTTTTGTGTCTTAATAACTTTCACAGTTTAATGAGATTTAATATTCTGTGTGCTTATTTGTGCAGGCACCCTAGACAAACATGTAGAACTAGAGAAACTTGTGGCCAAGTTCCTTGGTGTGGAAGATGCTATGGTGTTTGGCATGGGCTTTGCAACTAACTCAATGAATATTCCAGCCCTTGTTGGAAAGGTGAGTGCTTCCTTCAGGAACACGTAGACCAATCGTTTATTAATTGCTTTAACTACTGATGCAATATTCTGGGCTTTCAGTAAGTGGAAAGGCTTGATCGAAGAACAAAGCTTGCTATCAGGAATGTATGAGTCATAAAGCTGATGACCTTGTGACTTTAAATAGGCTCCTTCATCATCTGTGCTAGCGCTGAGTGTTGCTATCACACATACCTAACATCTGTTGAAGGATCAGTGATATGGCTGTCTAGCTCCTCTTAGTGAAGTTGCTTCTCCCAAAAAAGTAAGCAAATGTTGAATCCCATGTCCAGGTGTTGTGGGATGAAGTATTTGGGCTACTTGCAGAGATTTTGCCCAGCTGCCTGTGATGAAAGATGATGATTAGGATAGTGTTTACAACCGTTTGAGAAAAGAAAAAGCACAGTGCTTAGCATTCCTGGTGAACAGAGCTCCAGCCAACCCTGAGAAGAAAGCTGGCAGCAAATGCAAGTCTAAAGCTGCGATCATGTTACAGAAGTTGGGTTCTTACTTGATGCTGAAGGGACCTCATCTCCAGGTTGGAGTACCTAACTCCAAGGCATGGATATCCATCATCCTGCCACTGATAACTCCGGACATCACAAGCAGATGCACTGTGCTGACAGCTGGGAAGTGGTTAACTCCTCCTTTGCTCATCCAGCTGTGGAACAGTATGAAGTGTGCCATGCAAGTAGAAAACATGACCTCACTCTTGGTGCAAATGGAATGAACTGAGTTTGTGGTGTATGACCAAGACTTCTTCTGAAACACCAGCGTAGAGGTGAAGTCACTTCTTCGATCACTGTTGATGAATGCAGCTTTTGCAAGAGATCTCTAAAATACATGTATACAAGTGTTGGGCAGGGAGAGTTGCTTCAGCTGCCCAGGATGTGAACCTCAGTCTGCAGCAGTGCTGGAGAACCTGTCCAGCAGTTTCGAAGGGAACAGACACAGAGACTTAATGAAGGTAAATTTATGAAATTGCAGATATACAGCGTGAGATACTTTTCCCTTGCTTAGCTGTATAATAATTTTCCCTCCCTTATCTGGCCTCATGTAGAGATTCAAGCTTCTGTCAGAGGTGGGATATTTAGATATAAGTGGCACAAATAAAGATATTACTCTATGTATTGTATTTTTTTCCTTGACAATTCAGTATATATTATTATACAGTATTATTATCTATTACATATATTACAAATATTATTCAACTACCCTATGTTTGAGAGATATACTCCTATGTTTTCCTCTATAATTAAGCCTAGTAGCTACATTTTCTTGTCAAGGTGCATCTACACTTACTGTTAGTTCTGCATACCAGTCTCTAGGGAGATTGTGTGAGCATCTCTCAACCTAGGCCTAATCCATGATTCCAGAATAAGTTTTTATTTAATGATGTGTTGCCCTTTGGGTAATGAAGCACAGCAAAACATGTGTAATAGAAAGCAGGGCTAAACAAGGGGTCAAACTTGAATTTCAACTGTGAGTCCTGCCCGTTGTTAGTATAATATACAAATTTGCTTCTCCTACATTTCTATTTTTGTTTCTAAAAACAAAATGAGTTTTCAACTGAGTTAATTATTAAAAAGTATCCTACAGGTCAACTCTATATGCGTTTACCAGAGAAAGACTCTGGTTCCTAAACTTCGCCCACATCTTAATGGAGGTGGGACTTAGAAGGCATCAGTCTCTCCTGATCTCGTTTCTGCAG
Organism: Eulacestoma nigropectus; assembly: GCA_013397775.1. NCBI lineage: Eukaryota > Metazoa > Chordata > Aves > Passeriformes > Eulacestoma > Eulacestoma nigropectus. The sequence continues at coordinate 1,143,450 of VZTE01000778.1, read as the reverse complement.
TCCAAAGTGCTGATGTCAGTGCAGCCTCAGTATTACTCCTCCTTATACTACTGTCATACAGCCTTTATATGTGGGGTGGTGGCTGCATTTTCCTTACAACTCAAAATGGGCTGTAGACAGGTGGTAAAGTAAGCAACATCACCTGATTTTACTATAAAGCAGCCAATCTTTAATAGGGTTATTTGCTGCTTGCCAGTTACAGGAAATATTTGACCCCTGTGCACCACCTGGGAATGCCTGAGAATCTGATCCCACTGTTTCTGCCTGCCTTTGCAGTGCACCCCGGCACCTTCAGGAAAGTGGCAGAAAATTCATTTCATGTTTAATCCTTACAGCTTAATTGGTGCAATGCTCTATCATAGACACATGTGTGTGCTGGCACACACATGCACATGTGTCAGCAGCCTCCCAGTTCATGCAGATGCTCACTGTACTCCTTCTCCACAGGGCTGCCTCATTTTAAGTGATGAGTTGAACCACACTTCTCTCGTTCTTGGTGCGAGGCTTTCAGGTGCCACTATTAGAATCTTCAAGCATAATAGTGAGTATTGAAGTTGGAAAAATTTAGAGGCAGAGTTGTTCACACCTCAAAGGCAAGAATGCTTTCCTTCAATGCTTACTTTGCTGTCAGTTCTCAGATGATACTTTTGTCCAGGCAGGAGGATCAGCTGTTTAATATTATGAGTGGTTTCTGATGAGAAAAATTAATAGTGCAATACTGTAATTGCTGTTGTGTCTATTTGACTTGCTGAATGACTGTGTGCTGTCATAAAAGTTTTATTGTTATTGTCATTGTAGCCCAAACAGTAGAAACATACTTAGAAAAACATGCCTCTGTTTCCAGCAGGTTCAGTGAAACCAGAATTACTTTAACATGGCATTCCTTTGAAGCAGTTACTCTGAATTCCCAGGGATCTAATAGCAAAGATGCAGATGGTTATATTAAGAGCATCATCCCAAATATTCTTTGAAATAGAATTTTAGCACAGAAATCACACATTAACTTTGGAATTGTATAGTTATCTTCTCAAATGCTCATGCTCTTTAACTTTTATTTAGTTAATGCTGCTGTGGTCACTGTCAGACATTGGGACTGCCTTTGATGACAAGACCTTGCTCTTTTCCCTTATTCCCCATTTCAATTCCCTTTTCCATCCTCACTGATGCCACCAGGCAGTGATTGCAAGAAAGGTTTAGTAGCTAGAGAAGTGGTGATAAATCAGAAGAGAGGTCTGATTACCTTTCTTAATAGCTAATACAATCCTTTCTCTTTATTAAGTGTGTTCAGCCCCAAGGGGAGCAAAAATGAATTATGCATATGCTGTAAAAGGCCTAAGGATGGGTTGGAATGAAAAGCACAATATAATTATAATATGAAATGTTGTTATAATTAATATCTATTCATAATCTGGGCAAGAAGCAATTTCTGAAGATCACTGAAGAATTAAAGACCATCTGAACACAAATATTTTTCCAGAATGAATTATTCATAGATTAACCTGTAGCATACCCCAACTTGGTCCACTTCCACAAATCTGGATACACTAAGCATGGTTGCCACACCACTCTTTTCTCAACTTTTCCTTGGTTGTTCAGAGCCTTATCCCGTTCAATCAGGTTTACATCACATCTTGCGGGTTGACCTCTTACTACCCAAATCCAAATGTTCTCAGCCTCTCTACCCACCTATGCTGCGTGCAGTCCAGCTGGCTTGTGTCACTTCCCACATACTTTCAAATCACATTCCAGTTTGAGGAGTGTATTACACTCAGCTGTGAAGATATCACCTGGAGCTGTCGTGCTTGCTTTAAGGAATTCAGTCCCTAACCATCCCTCAATATTTCATTTCCCTCCCCAGAACCTGGTACCTAGCAAGCTTCTGTTGCACTGACAGTAAATTAAAGCTGATGCTCTTCTGAATAATGGGTGAACCTAAAAATAATAGTGAGCTACCCAAACAGCTCTAATCCAGCACTGGAAAATGCAGACAGTTCCTTTAAGGATCTTGGCAAACCTCAGTGGAAGCCCATCCAAGTTGCCTTGGAAAAGCTCATTGGTTTCTAGATTAGAGATCTTATTTGCCACAGACGGTCTTGTATGACATTGATGAGACATCACCTTAACTTATTTCCAAAATGAAACCGTGGAAACTTTTGCAAATACTGTTTGGAATTGAGTGACAGCTTTTGTTGTCACAATTTTGTAGTTTTGAGCCTAAGCTGCATTTAGAGAGCACTTCATGTGAGGAAGCTTCACGTGCTCATGCTTTCTCTCAGCCCACTGTGAGTCTCTCAGCTTGTTAGTTCTATGGTTTATGGTTCTGTCTTTTAATATTTTCTTAGTCATACCCATGGGTTACGCATCACTAACATCTAAAATCACACATGCAGAGATGTATGTGCCTTTTGCTTTGGAGGACATAGGATGTGTATTGGGGGAGATAGCAGTGGACAGCATAATCCAGCAGGAACTGCCTTCGTACGATGCATGGTTTCACCCAAAAGGAAGCAGACAGCCTTGTTCTCTCTGGGTCTGTCAGGGAGTAGTGTAATACAAGTCAATACAGTAGATAAATTAAGGACCAAAGCTGTATTAATTAAGTAACCAAAACTTCCAGCTTGGGTTGGGAGGGTTCTTTTCAGTTAGACAGATGTTTGTTTTGTTAGATCAGAGCTGTGTTGCTTATGCTCCCAGATTCATTCTTGCTAATGTGTGGGTATATGACATATACAGGCATGCCCAAAGTGTCAGAGTATGCTCGTGCTGTCATTGTCATGCTTAGGAATAGAGGAATTGAGCCATGCTCCTTGTCACGCTGCTTGATGTGAAAGCAAGGCTCCTTGTGTTGCTGTGCATGAATAGAAAACTTTGCACTTTAATTTACTGCTTTAAGATCTTTAATAAGCATTAACTTCACCATCAGGTTCTAACAAGCATATAAATCTCTCTCCTCTTTCCTTTCCTTGCTCTGTTATGGAAAAAGCATTTGTCAGAGAAAAAATATACAAAACCTTTTTCTATGATAAAAATATTTCACAGAAAAGAGAGTAAAATCTACCATTTTAAACTTGCTATGAAACACCATCTTTCAAAGGCTGTTCTACAGCTAATTCTGTAAAACTGTTACTTTATTTCAAAGCATGAAATTTCTAATATTGGATTGATTTATCATCTTTCAAAAGTAAATAATTACTCTTTTATTATTAATAGATAATTTCATTTGTAAGACAAGAAGGACTCTCTACCTATTACCTTAATTGTGTGTAATGTAGTTCTTATTCTTAATGAAGTTAATGAAGTTCTGCTTCAATAAGTGAGTAGCTCTCCTAGACATTACACTTGCCATAAAAAATCTGAGTAGTTTTTCTAGAACAGACAAAATTCTTAGACCTCTATCCTTTTCCTAGACGAAATAAAAGGCATCCGGATGTCTTTCTTTTTTGACAAAAACAATGCACAGGTGTGTGAGAAGGTTTTCAAGCCTTAAGGTGAATAATAGAAAAAAAAATGTGCTGTGGACCTCTAAGTCTGTTTTTATTTGGACATAGGAATGTGCCCTGCATCCTGCCTGCCAGTGAACAATCCCTTCCTTGTAAACAGACAGGAATTTACAGGCCCGGGCTGAGAGAAATGCACAGGCACACACCTACAGAACATCCATGTGAGAAAAATGTGAGAGAATGTTCCATCTTAGCCCCATAACTGAAAACTACTGAACGGGGCCTTCCCTCCCTGTGGGCTCTCATTAGCACTGTCTCTAGTCTTCACCCTGCCAAGGTCATAGCAGGACTGGCACTGGGGTTTTGGACTTTAAGGGATTTTTTCTGTGGCAGGCATTTGTGAGGTTTTGTGGGCACAAGCAGCAAAGTTCAGCTCCCTGGAGCCCCTGCTCTGAGGAAGGTCTAGGGGACTTTAATTTTTTTTCAATTTTATTTTAGGGTCTAAGCAGTCCTAAATGTATGCACTAGTGGACTAAAATCATCCTGTTCTGCCCATAAAGCACCTGCCTTTTGTCTCCCCTGCTGTGGTGTGGACACCACTCAGGTTACCATTTCCCACACAGTGATTTCTTTGGGAAGATAGGAAGGAGCTGCATTGCTGCACTGGGAATGCAGGCAGCAGCACGGTCCCACAGCCAATATGCAGTGGGAGGAGGTGGGAGGCTAAATCCTCTCCCCACCACTGGGGCAGTAGTGGCCTGGCCTTGGTTAGTTTTTCGCCAGAAGGTGTCTGATGTTACCCTCACCAGCCTTGGGCTCCAGGGAGTCTCTCCCACCTTCCCCAAGTGACAGGCATGGAGGTCCTTCAGCCAAATGGGGACTAAGCTCAGATGGTTTTACTTCCTGGCTCAGGAGGAGACTGACTTATCACCTTGGTTTAGCTTTTTTTTAATTTCTAAGGCAATCTTTTAAGAACACCATACATTTAAAAGCCCTTTTTCAGGACCTCTGACCTTTATCTGATTAAGTATTAGCCAAAATCCTTGACCCTTCCAATAAAACCTGTAAAGCAAAACCAAATATTTAACCATTAATCAATCAGCCTGTGATTTTATCAAGGGGGTTCTCTCAAAGCAGTTCTGGGTCTTATACTGGTATCAGGTGTTCCTTCAGTGAACAGATGAGGGTGTTCTGGACTAACTATATCCAAGTGAGTTCTGTTCTTATCAGCCTGTAAAAGAAGGCACCGTTCAAGGCTTAGGATTTGTTTATTCTTTCTAATTCTACTACGTTTTTCCCATGTAGCATCAGGCAACACAATTGCAGTCCCATTTTCAAGTTTAGATTTGCAATTGCATGAACAGTCTGTGGGAATGTTGTGACAAGGTACAGAAGTCAGGCCATGGGGGAAAACGTATTTCCAGTTCTCTTCATTACAAGGGCATTTCACCGAGCAATCAGAACAAGGGATCCTATGAGGAAGGCAGGGAATTGCAAAATATAACCAAGCACCTTGGTTAGGTGAAAATCCAGCCTCTAATCTGGTGCTTGAACCCACATCTGAAATGGGAATCAGGGCAGTACATTCCTAGCTCCTCCTTATGCACCTTTTCAATGCTGTGAAAGTAGTAAGGGTTTTTTTAATTTCTCACAGATCAAGTGGTTGATGACAAGTGTGTGATGCAGGTGTGAGCTGTCCAGGTTTCCATACAAAATACAGTTTCCAACTTGGAGAACAACTGTGAATTTATGTTAATCCAACTCTGGCATTTCTCAGTCTACTCAGTCAAATTACTGCTTTGGAGTTCAGGTACAAGTGCCATGAGGATACCTTGAAGAGAAAGCACAGCTACCTGGAGGAGTTGTAGTTAATACCGAAGGAACTTCTAGGTGGCAGAAGGCCTTCATTTCTCAGTGTAGATATATTCTCTGGCTAAAAAGAAGGAAAGAAAAGGGGAAAAAATTAGAAAAATTGAAAACTAAGTGCAACTAATCAAGCAAGCAAGTAAAATCAGGGTGAAATGAAAGAGATACATAAAGAGGTAAAAATGAGAAAGAGATCTCTTTGGTTACAAAATCCAAAGAGTTTGTGCTGGCTTAGTACAGGACAGTTCCTTAATTTTTTTTTCCCCAGGTGTGTAGGTAGCCCTTGAATTTCAGAAGGGAAGGCAGTGTTATAGCTATTACAGAGTGGGATGAAAGGCACATTACCCACTAAAGTTTTGTGCTCCTTGAAGCCTCTGGCCACTATCAGAGACAAGATTATTGCCCAGATAGGTGGACTGCAGCCTAATCCAGTCGGGCGTGTATTTCCCTGTGACACATGCAGACGCCGCCACGGCAAGGAGACTGGTCTGTCCTGCTCCCTGCACGCTGTGTCTGCCTTTGCCCTCTCTGCTTGGAGAAAGCTGCGTCTGACCTGCCAAGTGCGAGCAGGGAGCTTTCTTGAGCCAGTGCCCTTTACTTTCAGAGAGATCGGTATTTACTGAGGAGCAAGGAGGGCAGTCTCAGACTGTCTCTGTGGCTGCAGTGATCACCACTCCCACCTTCCAAACAAAGATATTCGTGTGTAGCCACAGGGTCTGCACAAACTTGCATGAGAGTGCAAAAGGGGAGAAACTGAAAATCAGAGTTACAAGCACAAAGCAAAAAAAAAGAACGTGACAAGAGTAGGAGCAGCCTGTTTATTTTAATTAAACAGGATTCAGCTGACATCACGCAGGCAGCTTCCAGCCCACGCAGAGGAATAGTGATGACATCCCCAGCATTGCAGTGTAAGGATGAGGGGTGGAGACGCCGTGTCTCCCTGAGCGTGCCGTGCTCCCTCCAGGAGCCTGGTGTCCCACCTGCACTGGAGGCAGCATGACACACTGCCTGCCCAGGTCCAGACTCGCTCCAGCCCACTGGCAGTTTGTTTTCTCTTGAAGTAGCTCTGAAAGATCCCAAACACGGATTATGCAGGTCCACCAACCCACTCACAGATCCACTCTTCCCTTTAAGAAAATCCTTAAGGAGATCCTCCGTATCTGGACAATATGATATGAGGAGAAGATGGAAAGTGAAACATGGATAGATTTGGTTGTGCTTTGACTGACTGATCAAGTCAAATTCTTAGCACCACCTCCTGGGCTGGTGAGTGGTTGTTGGCCATTGCCACTGAAAACCCTGGGCTGGTGATGGTCAAACAAGGAAGGACTGTTATTTTCTCTATAACTGGTTATTCAAGATGGACTGGTGCAGCTCATCATTTTAATGTCCTAATGTCTCTCAATCTAACTATATTTAATGGGTAAATAATTTGATGTCTGAAAGTCACCTGGGGTTGCACTGTTGTTTTTCCTGCTGTTCAGTATATCCCACTTCCTGAAAAGCCTAAGCACAAGCACAGAGAGCACTTTGTCTTCACTTTGAAGAACAGAAGCAGCCTTTTGTGGGGAATATTTAAGGTTACAGATTTTTTCTTCCTGTCTATTTCCCCTTTCCAAATGAGGCACAGAGTCAATAGGTCAGTAAAATTCATTTGCACCCGAACAGATTATGTGTTGACTATTACAGGCTTCAGAAAGGGTCACACATATATGTTTTTTAGAATGAGACATCGAAAATAAAGTGAGATAGCCCTGATCCTGCAAACAGACATGTTCTTAGCCTGTACTCCAGCAGAACTATATGATGTGTAATATCAGGGAAGCTCATCCCTCTGAGAGGTTCTCTTCAGTCTGTGGTCTCACGTTCCACAGGAGTTTGGACAAAGGACCTATTCACAGCCATGTATTTTTTGAAACAGAATTATATACATTTTGTTTTATCACCTCTTTCCTTTTTTTTTTTTTTTTTTACATGAATGTGTGCTAAAACAACTGAATCTTCAAGCCATGCTTTTAGCTCAGAGGCAAAATGACTTTCCTGAAGACAAGAGCCAATCTGGACTGACACATAGAACACTGAATTGAAAAACCCTGTGTGATTCAGAAGATGTTTTCAAAGGTCCCAAAAGGATTTAGATGACAGTGACATCAATAGAGAATAATCCCGTGGAGAAAAGGGGATGTCCAAATTTTGCTGTGAGCTCTCTGTCATCCTGAGGGAGCCCTTTAGGATATTTATTATCTAGATTTATTATGAATCTATTAGATTTATTTATTACCTACTTGAAACAAAAGAGAACGTGAGCAGCTGCAAATGCTCAGCTTGGTTATAACTTTCCCTTATAAAGCACCAAAGAACTTTTATTTCCTTGATTGCCATCTAGTGGAAAGTGTGCTGTCTGCATTGCATCATTTCTAAGAGCATTTCCATCTCAGAGCTCATTGAGCTGTGCAGGCGATTGCACCGCTGAAATAAGGGGGAACTGATATTGTTCATGCCTATTTTGTGCTTTGTAGAGTACAGCAAGGACGTGCTTGGTCCTTGTGGCCGGTGCAGAGTGGCAGCTTTGTTGCTGAGAACTTTACCTTTCACCAACATCACTGAATGTTGCTATGACGAGGTGAGGCATCAGGATGTGGAAGGGTTCGGGTCATAACCTGGCCATCTCTCAGGGCACAGTTAATGTGCAAATGGCCCCATTCCCCTCAGGCAGGAACCAAACTATTGGTCAATATTAATATTTCTAAGGTGTATTGTCTTTGTTTGGGACAATTCATTTTACACATTAACTTTGTGCTGTTGTAGTAGGTTGTATCAACTGTGTTGTGTTGCTGAAGCAAATGGGGTTATATTGTGAAAAAATGCCATTGATTTTCTCAGCCCGCAGTTTGAGCTGATCTGTAGTGTTCCTTGGGGTATTATGAGACTCTGTAGGGTCTTCTTGGAAAACATTTTGAAATACCAATCCAAACTCTTGAAAAGTACGAGAATAATTCATTTTGAATAGTGTCCATTCATTGGAAGACACCAGAATGCTGGTGCATTGAGAGCCACATTTGGTCTGACCCCGATTTCTATGGTGTTTTTTCTTGCTTCTTCCATGTTTTTCAAAATTTCAATGGCTTTCTTTCAAGAATTTTTTTAGATGACCCCCACTCAGCCCTTAAGAAAGCAGCTAAGGGTCATAACCTTCTTCCAGGCCTCCTTATATTGAAGTCCCACCGGCATGAAGCATTTAGGCACCGAATTAGTGTATCCATGCATGTGCTTGTATCCACCTGTCTCTTCCTTTCTCATCAGCAACCTTCCACTTGCTTTCCTTCTTGAGAAGGACAAGGCTTCTCTTGCTGCCATCCTGATGTGCTTCATGCAGCCTTGTCAAAACCTTTGCTGAAGAAATGCTTGTTGTTCATGAGCCTGTGACTGGAGAGCAACCAAAACTCACTATTGAAGCCTTGATAAATTATGAGTATCGGCAACCCCTACACAGAACTGCCTCAGTACTGAAGCAAAGTGATTCCGTTTTGCCTTTAAATAAAAATGCATGCCAAGGATTTCTAGAAGTTTCCCAGAGCAGGTGCACAACTGGAAGCTTTTTATAACTCTTTTTGTCACTCCAATTAAATGAATTGTTGTGTCTTGCCTACTAATAAAGGAATTTTATCTTTAGGGCACTTTTTTTTTTAATGTTGTTTTTTTCTGTGTAGGAAAAGTAGCACCCAGGAGAAAATTGGAAGCTCTTGAGAGAAATCTGTGTTAATATTCTTCCTTCCTCATTTTTCTCATTTTTAAATAAAGATATGCAGAGCCTCGAGCAGTTGCTGAGGGATGCAATAATATATGGACAGCCTCGCACCCACAGAGCATGGAGAAAAATTATCATCCTCGTGGAGGGCATTTACAGGTATGTTTATGTTGTAGAAAGATGAGTATTCTATCATTTCTGAGGACAGAATGATAAATTGAGTGGGGCAAACTCTGACTCTAGGTATCTGAGGGAAATCTTAATAAGAGTGGAAGTTACAATAACGTTCTGTGATCTCATAAATATGTTGATTTCCATTATGTCAGCCTGAACCTGTAGCTCCATTTAGATCCTCTACATTGTTCTGGATGTTGATTTAGTAAATCACGGTGAAGTGGGAGATGTACTGTGAGAGCAAGACAGATAAGGTGATGTATGTTGTTACAGATATGATAAAGTTCATGGAGCTGTAGGTGGTGAGGAGGTCTGCTAAGTGAGTAAGCTGAGCTTTCTGGAGTTGTTTGTTACGCATGGGCACATCAAAAGACAACTACGCAGAATTAATTAAGCTCTGCATGCCCAGTTCTTGCCCAGCTGTTGGAATCTTAAATCTCAAGCTAAACTTAAGCTAAATGATATCAGCACCTTTCTAGTAACTAATGCTGGATCTAATAGACTTACACTTTAACAGGAAGATAATTGAAAGACTGGCTTTCAAAGAATTATATAGTGGCATTTAATGTAGCCCTGGTCCCTGGAGGAATTCAAATGAGAGAATTACCTTTGAGAATCCATCTGATAATATCAGCATCAATAATACAATGTAATTATAGAGCATCTCAGTCAGATAACTCCGGTTCACTCCTGTGGTGCAGCTTACACCCAAGCAGAAAGGCAAACAGTTACTGGAGTTGAGCAGCAAAGCAGTGGCACCAGCCAGGCTCACCATCCTGGGCTTCATCCTGGCAATTGCTCCAATCTGGTGAAGGTAACTGGGAAGGCAGCCAGGGGGCTCATGGAGGGAGAGCCACTGATGGGCAGGAGTTGGAGAAGGGAAAGGCAGGAAGGGCTGAAGAAGCAGGGATTTGGACAGTGAGAGGGTTTGCAGGGATCTAGGCAAGGGTGCTAGGGATCTGCTGGGGTGATGACAGGAGATGGAGGAGCAGGAGAAGGGGAGTTTGGGGAGCAGCGAGGCCTGCCCCAGGGAGAAGAGAACCAGAACCACTCATTCACAGGACATGACATGGATTATAAAAGTGGCATTAAAACTTTATATGTAGGGATCGTATCATGTGTTGCTGAAATACAGCCAGTTTGGATGGGCAGTCACTTAATGCCATTTTACTGCAAAATGCTGGCACAGCTTAGCCAATTAGCTTTTCTTTGTAAGTAATCTTTTATGATCTCATGTCATCACAACTTCATAGTTGTCAGGGCTTTCTTTTTGCGTAACATTTTCCATCTGCAAAGAGACCAAATCGGTCCTTATCTAAACACCTGTCACTCAGAGGTGAAACAGGTCGGCAGCAGATCAGCTGATCCAAAGCAGGCTGAACGTGTCCTTTCAACCAGAATAAACAGAGCAAAACTACAAATAAACATCGCTTGGCACTACTAAAAGAAAGCTCAGATTTAAGGACTTTGATCATGCAGAAATTAAGTGGACCACCAACATTTTACTGACAAATGTTCCCATTGGTCACAGGGCTGGCAGAAAGGGCTCCAGCTGCTGAGCTTTGTTCACTTTTAAATCCTTTACCCTGAATATTGACCGCTAGGGAGCAAGAAGGTAGACTGGTAACGCAGAGGCATAGATCAGTCCAAGCAGTGGGACAAATCCACTGTCAGCTATTTAACTATATTAACTTATAACTGTACTTCCAGATTTATATTTGGTGTAGAGTTTTCTTTTCCTGTAGTTTTGCAGTTCATTCTCAAATGAGATTTAATTTTCCAAAGTTCAAAGAACCTTCTGTTGGAATGCAAAATAAAAGCATGTTAAACCTCAGAGTACCTACTAAAAGGAACCATAAAGTTCCTTCAGCTCCATAAAGGCTAAATAATGTTAAGACCACTCATGCCCTGAGTGTCTATGCTTCTGAAAGGCATAAAGTAAAAGAAAAACAAAGCTCAGCTCTCTAATAGTCTCTCGTTGGAAAGTATCCCTAGCAGTAGCTGGGTTGGTTGGTTAGTTAGTTGTTTTCACAGTCTAAGCAGATCAGAAATTGTAGACCATGGTTAGGTTGTAAAGCAGATCTGCTGTGCCTTGAGGGCAAATGCCACCACGCGCCACCGCGCTGTGTCCCTGCCACCGCTGCCAGCCCGGGACACACACACAGCCAGGCGGGCCCTGCGGCTCTGTCGGGAGCAGGCTCACAGGCCGGGCAGTCTGAGCCAGCTGGTAGCTAAGAACACTTCATATGCAAAAAAATCAGCTGGAGAAGGACAGAGTAGAAATACTCTTACTCTTTTCGTGTGTATGTTCTTTCCTTTCTTGGCCCGGGATTTTTGAAAGACTAAAATTTTCCAGCCCCATCTTGGCTAATGTTAGTTTTCATGAAGTTTTGCCAAATGCCAAATTAACATTCATCAAGAGGGTTTAAGAGGAGGTAGAGTGTAGTTAATGTATTCTTCTTACAATAGTTAATACTGCTTTTTATTTTTTTCTTTAAGCTATGCTTCAGGGACAGCAAATATGTATTTAAATAACTTGGTCAGAACCATTCTCCAAGTTAAAATATCTTGATTTGCAAGTTTTGCTTGGCAAATTTTTACAGAAATGCTTTTTCCAGAGATATAAAAGAAAACACTAAGCTTTCCTTCTTTAAAAAAATATTGTTATATGGGACACCATAGTCTTAGTATGGTGAAGTTTATGGTATGGAAAGAAATTTGCCTTCTGTTTCCATTAGGAGTATCTTAAAGTGTTTACACTGTGCATAAGCCTAGACTTACCAGCTGGCAAAATTTGAAAAGGGTCATTGTTCGCCAACACGAGCGTTTCTGGAAATCAGACTTGTGTTTGAAACCATAAAACACACATTTTGCTTGGTTACAACTGAAGGCAGAATTGGCCCCTCAACTTGGGAAGCACTCAAGCAACATGTCGAATAAATAGCATGAAGTATATGTTTGTTTGCTTTTTAATGTCTTTATTATCTTAACAAGAAAAAAAAATCATCAAAAGTAAACATGACTCCTAGTGGAAGCTGGTTCTTAACTTGGACCAGTCTAGGAGCAAATATATTCCATTTGTGTTCCAAACTGAGGGCGACCATCTAGCTATCAATCTTGACTCCAAAAAGCATGAACAAGTTTTGGCAGTCACCAGGGCACAAGTTAAACTGACTTGCTAATTCATATTTTTATTATTTGAATTCCAGCTAATGTTTTCCTTGGCTTCTACCATTTCCAGTTCAGGATTAATCAGTTACTGTGTTCTTACATGGTTTGTGGTAGGCTTCTGCTCTCTTCCATGCATATTTACTTAGAAGTCAGATAGGCCAAGGCCCAGGGCAGGAGTTATGGGGCATCAGAAACTGATTGAAACAGATTGGTTTTCATTTGTTTTTTCCTTGCTTTTAATTTAATTTGTGTATTTTCCCTTCCAGCTAAGAAAATAGCTCTGATCAGTTAGATATTGTCCAATGCCTTTTCATGTGCATTAGAAGTTCCTTGAGAGTCAATGCCAATAGTGTAGGAAATTTATCAGGGTTATTTTTTATTTCCTGGGATTAAGTGACTGGACTTCCAGAAAAGAATGAGGTAACATTTAATGTCTTTGACCAAAGACCAGCATTAAAGGTTAACATTTCTATCATTTCAGTATTGAAATGAAGTTGTATTTGAGGGCAGAGTTGAAAGATTTCCTTAAAATTACTGCTCTAAACTACAAAACAGAGATTGTTGTATGAATGTACAAGGTTTATGTAAGAAAACAGTACCTAAAGTACTGTTAAAGAATGTTAAAGTGGAGTGTATATGTCTTGGGAGTAGCAGGCCAGGAAGGGAGGGATTTTCCCAATTACAAACTAGCCTGAAAGGGGAGCAGATAAACGCTTCAAATGTTGAAAAGATAGTAGTACTCTAGGGTGTTTAGAGATGCTGAGTGATGCAGTTATGAAGTGGTTAACAGGTGGAATATTGGTAAATTAGTTTTCCTGACAGAAAAATAAATGGAAATGGTGGTACTATAGTAGAATGTAGAAACCTCTTTTCCCAAGAAGTTTCAAAACAAGCTGGGCAAGAAACCATCAGTATCATGTCAAGGGCGAACCACTTGAGTTCCAAGTGAAGCGACCATGACAAGCACACACCTCCTGTCTCTCAAAGCACCTGACTCCACATTTCACCAGCTGCATCAGGAGGAACATCAGTGGTTTGATGGGGATTGAATCAAGTTTCAAACTGGAGTGTTCCCATAATTTGGGATTATCTCCTCACATCTGGAAGTATGCTCAAACTGAGTGTGTACTAATTCAAGTTTTTGTGCCTGTCCAGCAGACAAGGGAGATGAGAGTCAGCTGCAATCTGGAAGTTTTCCATCCCTGCCACCAAGCTAAGAATTTGTGCTACAAGACAGGATGTCATACCACAAAATGGGAACACCTGGCCTGGGCAGAGCCAGCCTTAGTTCATCTGCATCTGAGGTTTTTATATGCCCTGTGTGCTTGAGGAGATCTGGAAACAGATCAGTATGTTTGAACACAATAGCTGTTTGAACACAACACTAAGTGGCACAGCCAGAGTGAGACAGAACCATTACAGTTCACTTCTGGCTCTTTGGTTTAAGCTCACTTGACATCAACATTTACTGAAGGATTCAGTAAACTTTCCACTTGGGCTACCCAAGGGATTATGTGAAGTGAGCTTTATCTTGAAGCAATTCTAGAGTCACAGTGATATGCACACACACAGAGTGGTGTGCATATCACTAGCCATCTCTCAGGGTCAAAAGAGAGACCAAGACCAGAGCAGGCAGCAAAACAGTTCTCATCTCTGCATCAGGAGGGCTGAGACCTGTTTGAAGGGTAACGCAGAATATGTACGCAACTCCAGCAGCACTTTATCATGGACACTTCAAGGCCACATAGGACCTCTGTCAACTATTACATTTTTGTCAGCCAGCATCTTTCAAGAGCAGTAACTCAACGCTGAAACTGAATACAAGTGCCTGGTTTTGCTAAACAGCTTAGAGTTCCAAGAGAAATCTCCTACTCACATGAGTAAGAAAAGTTTTCATGAGATCTTCTAAATGGTTAAATCTTGCATCAGCTGTGTACCAGCTCCATGTATTCTGGGATTCAGCACAACTTTCCTTCCATTACACAAATACGCAGCATTTTTAGTTTGCCTTTTTTTTTTCACTCCTGTCTTTTTGAAGTTAAATGCTGTCTCTCCTGCCTGAATCTCCATGAGCCACTAAGCCTAATGATGACCATCTAAATGTGGAAAACCTATTGTCCTTCCGTGCCTAGCTGGTGTGCCCAAGCGTTGCTGGAAGGTGGAGGCTGGGATGGCAGTTTGCTTCCCTCTGCAGAGGTGCTCCTTGGCTCTCCTGCAGACCGACCAGACACAGCTGAAAGCTGCCAAGCCCAGCACGTAGGATGCTGCATGTCCAAGCACACCCAGTGGCTCAGTGTCATTTTAGCTGACTAATGCTTTGACTCTGGGCTATGTGAGTACTGTGGGCTCTGCCCTTGTATTCACTAGGAGAATAGCTGTGGTGGTTTAAGTTGCTTCTCCCGCAGCTGCCAAGTGCCATTTGGGAAAAGTGAGAAAGCCCAGTCCTCAGGAGCTTGCAGTACATGCCCACCCTTCTTTGCTGCAAGGGACCATGGTGCCAACACAGTCCCACAGCTGCCTCTTTTATGGCTGGGCAAGACAGAAGGGCAAGATTTGCCAGCAGTCACCAACAGCCAAAAATATGCCTTCAGGCACACACAGCCAGCTCTCTGAACCTCCCAGTATGAACAGCACAGGCAACCCTTGTCCACGGCTACTCCCCCGTGCTGTTACACTAATGGAGACTTGCCTGTGGGCAGTTCTCCTTCAAAACTGGAGACCAAACAGTTTCCAAGCTTAATCAGGAGACCAAAGGATGGAGAGGGACTAAAATTGTCAGAAATTTCCTGAGTGCTGAAAGCACATCGTGCTCCTTTTGTGGTGCCAAACTTCCAGCTGCACAGTACAAGTAGAGCGGCAACAAAGCAGCCTGTGAAAGCCATTGGTCCAGGATCTAAAAATTTCCAAGACACTATTGATTGCACTGCTCTTTTGTACTTGCTATTTGGGGCCAAAGTCCATGTTTCTGCTCACCTGAAACTCATTGAGTTTGCAAGTGGATACACCGTAGCTGTGGGCCTTAGCCACAGAGCCGTGGTTTTCCTGGCACATAGCACACTGACTTTGTGTTTGATAGGAAGTTTTTAGCTTTTAAAGACCTGCTTAATAGAGCTAGTGGAAGAGAACACGTTTAACTCGTTATGAAATGAATACTGAGTGCATCTGAGCATATCCAAGCATAGCTGTAGTCATCTCACAAAGGTTTTCAAGACACAAGTCTTCACAGCAATACTGTGGGTATGTCACCTTTATGGGATCAGAGAGCATTTCTTATTTATCTCCCTGGGCTTTCATTTTGCTGGACGCCTCCTCTGTGCCTTCTCATTTACTGACGTGATTGCCAACAATGTAAAAAATTTATAATCTTTTCTCGTTTCTATAAATCTCAGTACACCATTAATCACAGAATTGTGGAGTGGTTTGGGTTGGAAGGGACCTGAAAGCTCGTCTTGTTCCAACTCCCCCTGCCATAGACAGGGACACCTTCCACTAAACCTGGTTGCTCGGAGCCCCATCCAACCTGGCCTAGAACACTGCCAGGTATGGGGCATCCACAGCTTCTCTGAGCAACCTGTGCCAGTTCAAAATATTTTGTTTTTCTGCCTGGCTGTAAGAAAGTAAAAAGAAAAAGAATGGGTATTTTTTCCTTTTGATTACTAGGTAGCAGGCTACATTTCCTAAAAAGTACATATTGAGAGCAAAAATTGGCAAGACTGGATTTCAGCTGCCTGTTTTAATCCCTGATTCTGTGAAGACTGGGATTGCTTAGAGTTTATGGCACCAGCTGTGGGTTTGACATGGCACATCTCCAGTGTATGTTGGACCCAACTCCTCTGCACCAGATGAATTTGCTCTAGAGCTGTTATGCCCAAATATTGCCACAGTAGCTAACAATGAAGTAAGCAAGGACTGAATTATAGCAGTTCTTTATAATATTTGTTTTGTAGAGATGAACTGTAATGGGCTGCTTTGGGTAGGTATCTCCCCCTTGCTTTTCACCTTTCCTTCTCTCCTCTGACATGTTGACAATTTACAAACATTCAAAGACTTTTTGACTTGTTTTGATTGTTTGAATTCTAAAACTATTTAACTGTTTTATACTCACCTGCAAGTGGGAAAGGGTTGCGAGTTTTCTTTGGCTTGTAAGTAAAGACTGAGATTCCAGAAGAACTTTGGTGGAATAAGGCAATTAATGACGGTATTTTCTGCCAGTATCGGAAAGACTACAGGGTTTGTTGTTCATCCCTGATTCTCTCCTTGTGCAGCATGGAAGGGTCCATTGTGCGCCTGCCAGAGATAGTCTCCTTGAAGAAGAAATACAAAGCCTACCTCTACTTGGACGAAGCTCACAGCATTGGTGCAGTGGGAGCAACGGGCCGAGGAGTTGTGGAATACTTCGGAATGAGTCCCAATGATGTTGACGTATTAATGGGAACATTCACAAAGAGCTTTGGCGCAGCTGGAGGATACATAGCTGGCAGAAAGGTAAAAGGAAATCATAAACAATTTCACATCAAGTGTGTGGGAACTGCTTTCATATTACGTATGATATATTCCAGTATTTTTTTTCACAGACTGCTTAACATGATCACTATTTGAAAATTAGCATCTTTTTTGCCTGGATCCCAGTGCACATCAAACAGTCAGACTTACTTATTTTTGTCTCATGTTCATATTATGTAATTTGCTTGAGTTGGGTTATTTCTGTGCCACCCTGATGACTGTTGTTTGTCTTGGAAATGTTTGGACATGTTGTGGTTGGCTAAATATACTTCCCTACATTAATTTGCATGTGGATTGCTCATTACTTTGCTTCGCATTTGTAAACAGTGTGTGGAGCAATACTGAGAGATTAAAACCACAGTTTCATCCACTGATAATAAAATTCCTAAAGAGTTGTGGATTGACACAGTTGCATTTTTTAGGAGAATGGAGAAAGAGGTTACTGGGGGCCTTTTGCAATAGTAAATTCTGTGTCCTCAGTTGCTCCGCGTACATTAACACAACAATCTCTTGCCAACAACAGATGTCAACAAGAAGCAGAGCTGAGCTTGCTTTAACTGGGGATGTAGAAGAGAAAGCATAATCAGCACCATTGTGAAATGTCATTGGTTTTGTTGCTTGACAGAGAGATCAAATGGTTGCTGATTATTTGCTCTTTTCATACCCAGCTAAATGTATTTTTTAAGCAGTCTGCTGAATGAGTGGGAAGCCTGTTTAGACAGTCCATATGGTTGTTGTCAGGATAACATTAATAAGAGTAGTCTTACAGTAGAATAAAAGGGCTATAAGAAAGTATAAACTGTATATTTCTTACTGTCTTTTTTGGGTTTGCTCCTGGAGATCTTAAAACCAAGTGTCATAATACATCAAGAATCAATTTTCTTTGTTTCCTTGGCTTCCTGAATTTGTATCTGTACATTTATTTCTTACCAAAGACAATGTGGCTAATTGTCTTTGGCTAATTGGCTAATCCTAATGTAGCTAGAAAGTATAGAAAGATTAGACCTGTGAAAAGTAGTCTGATATAATTCATCCTCTAATCCTTGGAAGTTCTTTTAAGTGAAAACAGGTTGCTCTTTTCACGCCTGTGTGTATCACTAAGCTTTGCCTCAGGCTTCTCAGCCTTGGAAAGCTGCTCACCCATTCACCCATTTACATTCCCTTCTGCAGCCAAAAACTCTCAGTGGCACTGTTTATTCTGCATCAGCTGGAGCCCAGAAGCCTTCTTAGCTTTTGACCAAATCCTTAGGAATACAATTGCAATATGGCCATGTATAACCTGTGTAAGGTTAGGTAAATCTTTATCCTCAGCACTGGCATTACTGTGTAGACTCAGACAGTATTTTGGTAGTAATTTGTGTTACTCTCACTGGATTTTTTTTTTTCTGATGATTTTTTTTATCGAAGTCAGTCTTCAAGCAGGCCTCATCCCTTTCTCACTAACATGCACTCAACTTTTAGTGTGGTAACTGTTACTCTGATATTTTGCACTAGGGGATATGAGTTGTTATAACAATGATGATCTTAATAAGATCTGAATTCCTACTGCATTCCTGGATTCAGGAGAGTTGCTGGTGCTTTAGACATGCCTACAGTATATCAATGGTTTTTCTAAGAGCACAGATTGTGTTCTTCGTTATACCAGGAAACATTAAAGCAATTATACCAACTCCAACATGACTGTCTCTGCCACACTGATTGAAGGTTTTGATTGAAAATGTATGTGCTTATAGACAAAGATAGATCCCAGTAAGGTTGCTTTTCCTGGGCTAGGTCATGTGGCAGAGGACCTATGCTGATGTCACACAGCCTTTTTTTCATTACCAGAGAGGAACTGAGCAGCATTTTTTTAAGCGCAGCTGTTCATTGGTCTTGAAATTATTTTGGCTCCTTAATGATAAGTCGTAGCACAGAAGTAAACATTATTCTATTCCAGACTTTTGTTTCAGCTGTAATTGCCCCGCTTACAGGGTAAGTATTTGCACCTGCCTGATGTTTCTTCAGGCCATGTATCAACAGTAGCAGCCAAGAAAGCAATCCAGTAGCTGGTGAAACGTCCTCTTCCTTTTGCACGTTCCCACTCCTGAAGTAGTTAAGAAGGAGATCTGCTGTTTGGCCAGCTCAAAGCTCATTCATCCTTTGTTTTGCTTGTGTAAGGACCTTGTGGACTTCTTACGAACTCATTCTCACAGTGCTGTGTACGCCACATCTATGTGTCCTGCTGTAGCAGAGCAAATCATCAGGGCAATGAAATGTCTCATGGGACTGGACGGGACAGCACAAGGTAAGCCACTTTCTTTCCTTCCTTCACTTATTTCAGCTTCTGCCAGAGCGTTTCCTGGGAACATGGACAAGCGACATGTCATCCAGCAGCATGGAAGTATGGCAATGGCAATGCAAAAGAAATCCTTCCTATTGTAAAATTAATACCCAAAATCATCATACTTCTAAGTGCTGTCGACCTTGGGTTTTTTTCCATGCTCATCCACATGCAGCAGGGATGGAAATATTTTGGAATTCTGGCTGTATAGTTGCCAGCCCATCCTGCTTTGCAGCAACAAATAGAAATACGTGGATTTCCCTTGTAGTATTGTGTGACTTTGTAGTAGGGTTCATAAAGGACATGCCTTCATTTATGGGCTAGGTGCTGTCAGTTTAGCTTCTTTGTAAGTGTGAACTTTTAAAAATGGCAAGCAACTCAAGCATGGTGCAGCATTTCAGAACAGGTATTGTGTGTTAAATAATAGTATGAGAAGATGATTATAATAATTCCTACCTCTCTCAGGCATCAATTATGGTGGCCTGAACTTAGCTTTGTACTACATTTTGTCCCAAGAGAATTGACTACGTGGTGTCTTTATGAAAAATTAGGTGTATTTCTATTCGTCTCTTGAAGTTGCAGATGCAGCTACTGTCCAGTCTTCTATGTGACATGCTTTATCCTCTGTGTGACATTTTATCCTCTGTGTAACATGCTTTCTATACAGCAAACAACAAAACAACTGTGACATATCTATCTATTACAGTTTCAAAGCAATGCTGATATGTATTTGGTGTTCTCGGACTTAGATCTCAACATGGAGAAAAACTGATTGGATTTGTGAATTTTTTTTCAGGAATGCCTGAGAGTCATGATATTCTTTAACTTGCAGCTGAAGGTGCAGATTCTGCTCTGAATTGCAATCTCTTTTATACTGGTTCAGCAGTGCTGTTTTCTCTTACTTTGCCTAAGACTAACAGAATTAATTCTGTATTAGTCCTCTCTGATAGATATGAGCGGGATAAGGTGGGAATGGAAGAGATAAAGGGTAGATGAGAGCAGGTGAGATACTGCTCTGCACTACTCTGTTGCAGTGCCCTAGAGGGCTGTTTCAAACCATGATAGATACAAGGCTATTAAGACTTTTGTCGCAGCTCTTCAATGACGCCAGAATTTACAAGACCCGAGAGTACAGAAGGAGGGATAGAGAATCCAGTCCCAATGCCAAATTCTGCTGAGTGCAAGGACAAAAGGCAGCGGAACTCCGGGGCGCGATGTGCAGACGATGGGGAAGTGATGCTTTTTTCATTTTAGCAGAGAAGCCAGAGCATAAAATCTGCTTCCAGCTTGAAATTTGGACGGTCACGGCTGCACGTGCTGATGCCTACATATGTTCGGTGTAAGAGACCATCTCTGGCATCTTTCTTGTCCCCTGGGGCCGCGGCGTGCGGGCCGTCGGGCCGGGCGCGCTCCCTGCCCTGGCGCTTGCCGTGAGAGGGCGGTCTGACACTGAGCCTTCCCGGGGCTTGCTGACTCAGGAGCGCACAGATGGAACATGGAACATGCAGAGCACTTCCAGGCCTTCAAAGCCTGTTAAAAATGCTCCTCAGCTAGCGTGATTCTGTATGCAGTTCGGTGCAGGATAAGAGGAGAACTGGGTTCAAGATGGAGTCTTTTAAGATGTGCATGTCTGTCTTAGGGCTAAGAGTTTGAAGCATTTTTCCTTCCACAAGCCCTGTTGTTTAATGACACGATGTTTGTTTTTCTGCACAAAATAAGAGCTTTTTATGTCTTCTGCAAATCCGTTACGAAATAAATTAGTGTTTTGTCAGTTTTTAAGAAATTGTCTTGTAATATGAAATGCAAATGAGTAGAAAAACAAATGAGTAAATCATATATCACAACTTAGAGCCTTGCACAAAGGCTAGCAAGCTGGCTATGATGTGTAAAAATGTTTCTTGTCCTTCTGAGCCAGACTCATTATTTTAGTCTTTTGGGTTTTCTTTCATGTGGGCCTCCCTTCATTAGGCTGTCTTGTGGACTACAAAAAAACCCCACAACCCAAAATACAGGAAAAAAATGCTATGCTGGACTGCACTACAATGTGTTGCTTTGGCATCAGAGAGAGGAAGGTAGTGGCTTAGAAAGGAGCAAGGAACAGAAGGGAGAAAGCACTGTCTCTCCTTAGATATTTTTGATTCCAAGGACAATGACCTTGGCAGAGTTCTTTTTGTCCACTGTCATAGAAAATGGTGAATCCTGCACTTGAGTCGTTCTTGTGAGAGCATGAGCTGTGGAGCAGAGAAGTTTCAAGTAAACCGAAGTTGCTGCAGGGTGGTATCGACCATGTGTTCTCTGGAAGCCTCTTGGATCCATAGAAGGAGTTTATTTTGCAATTTATTTTAAATGGTATTTCTTCCCACCGGATGATTTGGGGAAACCTTTATAAGGAGATGTCCACCAATGGCTTGTCCTCCGGAGGTCATTTCTCTAGGGGAGTGAGCCTTGCAAAAGTTACTGGGAATGTTTTAGAAAATAATGAAATTAGAGTTTGCTAAAAAGTTCCATGTGAACTAGAGGGTGCTTCTTGGAAAGAGGATGAAATAAGAGGACAGCAAATGTGTTAATCCAGCACGTTCTTACTTCTGAACTTCATGACTGACTCTTTGGCAGATTAATGGAAAACTAAGAGAAGGAAGACTGATTTGGTCATTTAAGTTGCTGCTCAGAAAAATCCATATTTTTTAGTCTTCTTTATTTTCCAAGATATGAGACTATTACATTCCCTTCAATTTCTTGCTAGCTATGCTCCACTAATTAACAGCTGATCTAGAAAAGACTAGCACAGATGAAATTACACAGTAGGTGATGCCAGACCCCAGAAGTGCAGCAGTACTGCCTATGCATCCTGGTGTGTATCCAACTGATGGATCTTATATATTTTCTTCCTTTATTTTCAATTAGTAAGAATGTGGTTGTTTGGAAAAGGAATCGGGATGTGCATTTCCAGGGTAGGATCAGTATACTGGATGCATGACTGCAGGGTATGAATAGATGTTTTTGGGCCCAGGGGGTACTGCTTCATCACTAGGAAGGAACAGGTGAGCACTTTCAGAGTAATTCTGTGAAACCTAAACCATTCAGCTGGAAATCACCCACAGCCAGTGTCTGTTTAAGCGTAAACATGTGGGGTTTATATCAATATTTGTGCTAGTTGTGAGATATTAATGTTGTGATAATGTGACTGGGAGGATACTGCAGAGCCCACAGCCGGCTATTGCAGTGTCCTTCTTTCGCCGTGTTTTCTCTGGTGACTTGAGAAAATGAAGGGCAAGAAATGCTGAATTAGGAGAAGGTGGTAGCTCCCTCAAAACTGATACACAGCATTGTTCCTGCCTGGGAAAGAGGAATAGATTGAGGTCAATATTACCAGTATTTCTTGAGTGAGTGCATCCAAAGAATCAGAAACTGACTACAAAAAATGCAAAATGTGAAATCAGATTTTTAGTGGAGTAAAAGTCCTGTTTTTCTCAGTGCCATGTTTTACAGAACCCTGAAAATTGATGTCTTGTAGAACAAAACACGTTTGTTCTTAGTACCATAACATCATAGATACTATGATGTATACTATAGTATGTATACTATGATGATACTATAGTTCCTATGATAGAGTTGTTCAAAAGTGTATGAACTTCTGGCAGCTGTATTTCCTCTAGTAAGGTCATAACGCAGCAAGTTCCACAGTTCAGCTCATGTAGTCTATTTAAAAAAAAAAGAAATAATTTTATCCCTCTTAAGCCTTTGTGGCCTTTTCATCTCAGATGTGTCCTCTGCTCATTTATTAGGAAATATGGGAAGCAGAAGTTCCCATGGCATTTACTCTTTATAATTCATAATATAGATATTCTTTATGTGTTCTCCTCGTGGCTTCTCATTACACCACTGGAGATACCTCAGGAAACTCAGCAGCTGCCTTCGTGGTTTTATCCCTTGATGAGACTGGAGTTGACTCAGAGTGTTTGGACCCCGCACAAATTTGCAAGTACACTTGCATGCAACACAGCCCCTCCAGCTGTGGCCTCAGACCTTTTCTTCCTCCCTCCTTTCTGCATGAGAATACCAAAAGCATGTTTTTACACTTCAATTTGATAGGTATAAAATAGAACCGCTAGGCTGATGGAGTTAAGACTGCTGGGAAATCCAAAGCAATTTTTTTGATGACTAATAATAGATTATACTGGTGTGAAAAGCAAATTGCAGCATTTGTAGAGGAAATATTTTTTCTGTTTAATGCATGGCAAACAATAAATCACCAACAGTAGTGGGCATTTTTCGTGTTTTTATGGGATGCTGAAACATTTAAAAGCCTGTCCTCTGGAATGTACGAGTAAAAGATGTTTTGTTAAAAGATAATTCCTGAAGTTGTTTAGATTATAAGTGTTCCTTTTAAATGTTCATTTGCTTTGCCATTTGTGCTGGTTGCTTTATCTTTTTGTAACTACTAGTTTTCATTTGTGTTTTTAGCAAACTCTTGAGTTGTTGCATTTGAGCTCATTCATATTGTGAAAAGTGGCATAATGCTGCTTTCTGTTTTGACTTGGCATTAAAGAGATTGTTTTTTAAAGGTTCCTTTTTAAGGTATTTCCATCAGCCTCAGATTTTTTGTGTAAATGAGGAGCAGCTCTTTAAAATCAGTTCCCAACATATTCCTCTGCCGTCTGTCCTCAACAGTCTTTTGAAAACATTAGTTTTGCTTTGTCAGGATCCTTTGTAAATTCAGAAACCTTAGTTCCACATCACTATAACCTGGCACAAGCCAACGCTGGTGCAAGGAAGGGCACTCTTGTCCTCAGTTTCTCCTCCTCCTGCCTCTCCCCTTTCTCGTGCCCCTTCTCCCTATGCCAGCATGAGTGTTCGTGCAGCCGTGCAATGAGCTGAATCAGAGCACTGATGTAGCTGAAAAGTAACCAACCCTCCCACAAATGGTCAGCCTACACCCAAACTGGTTTCCAGAGCCAATCTGCCATATGGCTCCATGAGTCCCAGTGCCAGGACTTGAGTAGCTGGAGCTGAGAGAAACAATCCCTTTTACAGCAAAATGAATCTGTGCCGGACTGGACTGATCATGAAACTATCGCTGTAAGCTTTAAATATGCAAGTGACTTAGCGATGGACCCCTTGGACCTGCTCAAAACAGCTTGCAGAATCAGTCATGCTAAAGTCTATCTCTTTCAAATTCTCATTTTTCTGCTTCATTCTGAGAGGATTGCTTCTCTTAGGTCCTTAGCAAGCAGAATGCTTGAACCCTGGCTTAATTTTTAGTTAATAGTCCGAGTATGTGGTTACATTTCAAGCCCTTAAGCACATTTATTCCCCGTTTGCACAGCACTGGCTCCATGGCTAGGGCTCCCAGTCATGACAACAGTGAAGGTATTAGTGATGATAATATGCTGCCACAATTCTTATTTGTCTAAGCTGAACATCACGGATGTTCTCCCAGCAGTGGATGATGAAACAGAGCTAAATTCTGACATGTTGGCTCAAAATGAGTGAGACATTCTGCTCCAGTGGAGACACCTGCCATGTGATTCACCTGCCACAGGATATCAAATGTATCCATGGAGGGTCAGTTGATCTGAACAAGCAGGGGCTTTGAGCTAATAGTGTTTGCAGTGATTTGCAAGATCTCTGAGGATTAATCGAATTCTACCTCATTTGCAGTCACTTTTTCCCTATTCAAAGTTAAACCAGTGCTGTACTCCTGTAGCAGACCCTACCCATGGATAGATGTTCCCTGTATCCTGAAATAAGCATCAGCTGCAGGCAGAGGAGGGATGTGAGACTTGGATGTGACCTGTAGCCTGTCCCCCAGCGGTGAAAGCTACGCTTTCCCCGGGGACAGCAGCAGGAGCTCCCTTTCCAGGGTGTCCTTGCTGCCGGAGGAGAGTGAGGATCCCTCCTCTGCTGCAGATGCTGCTGGTGCTGCGGTGCCCGAGGAATCCAGGGCGGTTCTCAGCCTGCCGAGCACAAAGCAGGGAAGTGCCGCTTCTCGCCGCATTTGGAGCCCTGGCACTTCAGAAACACCTAATGGGATGCAGACGGAGCGCGCCGTGCGCTGGCTGGTTTTCAGCGGCGGGACGGACCCGCTCTGTGATTAATCACCTGTGCTGGGAGTAAACAGGACTCAGCCAAGGCTGGCTGCTCTGTCCCCGCATTGTGTATCTGAATATAGATAAGGTGCTGGGTAGGCAGAGCTGGCTCTTTCGAGAAATAAGGTAAAAATGACCGAATCTTTACAATTTTTCTCCTTTCTGCTTCAGCTGAAATTGCCACTTTTCTTCCCTTAATCTTCTCTGGAAAGTGTTTTGCAGCAGTTCACAGATAAAATAAGTCCTTAAGGGCTTATTTAGCAGCTGAATTAAGTTGAAATTACTAGGTTTCTAGTTAGCATTAGATTGTAGAAGTAAATGTCTTCACTTCTCCCTAGTTCATAGCAAAGTTATTTTTTATGAAGATTGTTTTATCTGAGAACATATTTCCTTTAGGCACCCCAGTTTTATAGCATTCTATTTGTGATTTAATGCACGTGGAGGTGCATGTGTGTTACTCTTATAATGGAACCAGAAGGAAAAAAAATGAGAATCTGTCCATCTGCAATAGTTTAGTGGGAAAGAGCTATTGTTTTCCAATTTTTTTTTCAGCCTATGGAAGTTTGCTTTTTCCTATCTAGTTTTTAGTAGAGGAAGGCAGGGAGTTGAGTTCTCTATCCAAGGAACACTGACACTGGTATGTAAAAGCTGAATTGTGTAATTAATTATCTACAAAGACCCTATGAAACAACAGCTGGAGAACATTAAAGCAGGTGGATTTGTGTCTTGAAGAGTCCACCGTATGCCAAAAACCAGTACAGTGTGGGGTTATCTTTCCTGGAATGGGTTCAGGAAAAATAGCTCTCCTTCACCTCCTACACCTGAGATCTTGATATGAAAGGCTACAGGTTGCTTATTCCTGTTTTCAGTAGACTGAGTCACAACTTCCAAGGGTAGAAACCTACAGAGGTAGTTCAAAGGTAGAATGTTTGTGCAGGAATTGAGCGCAGGCAGCTTCTCTGCTTATGAACATTTTGTGGGAGGCAAAAGCAGACATCTCTGGAAGAGGAAGACAAACTTTTGTTTTGGAGAGCTGATACTTTCACTGCCTCTTTCACTCCCAGGATAAGGTCCTCAGCTGGCATGAACAGCAAAGTTCTATTGAAGTGCACAGAGCTGTGCCAGGTAAAGCCAGCCTGGGATCAGGCCCTGGGACATGCAGTCAGGATGCCTTCCTGATGTCAGGTGCCCTGAAAGTGTGACAAAGCTTCTGCCAAGTCTGTTACTCCAAGTGGCTCTGTTAAAAAGCTTGTTGCTTCAAAGAAATTATGAGCACGCTACTACATTTTATCATTTCCCTCTCTCTCTTGCCTTCGTTTTGTATTTTTCTTTCAACTAAACCATATTAATTTTGAGCTATAAAGCTTTCTAGAAGCCTGCAGAAATTAATGAGCTAAAGCCAGCAGTATGCAGTGATGTGTGTCAAATAAAAATATAATCAGCATTTTTCCCTGAATTGCCGACACCTTAGAACATTGCAGTAAACCAAATATTTTTAAAGTGGTGCAACCAAATGAAAACTCTAAATTTGCCAGCAGAAGGTGGATTGCTGATGCAGTAAATCTGCTTTTCTTGTACCATCCAGGCAATTAATCCTTTATTTCAGAAAAATCTCCATAAACTGACTGTGTGTGTTCCCAGCAGCATGAAGATAACTTGTGAAATTTGGGAATCCTTTATCGTTCGCTCTTCTCTCTTTCTGTCCCTTCTTAATTCAGCCAATAAGGAGATGTAGAGCACTTAATAAAGTCATTCTCAGCCTTAGCTGAATACTCTGGAGCATTAGTGGGCTTCGTTTTAAATAGAGGAGGGTTGGTTTTCCCTGTCCAGGCTGTTTTTTCCAAACATGTGCTGTGTTGTGGTTCACATATTTTATGGAATATAACTCTCTGGATATGCTGCATGCTGTGCTATAAGCTCTTTGCATAGACTGTAAATCCTCAAGGATTTTGCAAAGTAAGAATTTTGTAACACATATATTTACTGTGTAGGGACCTGATCCTCTAATTAGTCCCATAAAGGTAAATTCTTGACTTACATAGATGCAGCCATATTCTTTTAGCTCAAGGGTCTGCTCTGCATATTTTCACTCAATAAATATTAAAGGATGCAAGATCACAGCCTCAGGAATCAAAGAAAATACTTTCTAAATGTGGTGGTTTTAGTTAAACATACCACAGTGAATTTGGACTAAGACTTGATTCTAAACTGAATTCATCACTATTAATCTGCAGTGTAGGGGGAAGATCAGGCCAATGAGACAAAAATAAACATTTTGCTCAGATCTACCTCCTTATCTGACATTGGAAGGTCCCATAAAGGAATGAAAAACAGCATTGCAATACAGCTACAAATTTTAATGGTTTTATTGCTCTTATTGGGACAGCATATAAGAAGCCTGTGTATATGATGTGTGTCTGTGGTCTTTGACCACAAAACTTAACATGAGAAAGGAAAGTGTTGACATTTGGTAAAGAAATAGGTTCCTCCCAGCCACCCACCCACAATTACAGTGTGTGTAGCAATCATCTCCTTATGTGCTTTTTTTCCCTCCAGGTATATGGGAGTGCTCTGATCTTTTTTTTTTTTTGGCTCTTCAATGCATCCCTGCAAATGAAATTAGTATTCTGGGGATGTTGCTAAAACATTCAAGTGGCTCTTTTGCATCAGCACTGGCTGGTTTGAAATGAGCTCCATAGGGAGTCTTGAAAGGGAGGATCTTGCATCACAGACTGGTTGAGGATGTAGAATCAGGAAAGGAAGATTAGAAAAGGAAGAGGTGTTTGACTTTTGGGGGGTTGCCTGAACTTCCTCTTTCAGCTCTAAAGTTTCCTTAGCTGGAGTCTAAATTTCTGGCACCAAAACTAATCAACTCTGGGCCCTGTGCATATGGTTTGATAAATAGCGAACAGCACAGCCTGGAATCTTGCATGGCTCTCACTGTGTTTCCAGCTCTGTGGTAAACACATGAATAGAAAGGAGAAGGCAGCAAGTCTTAAACTGCACTCACCAAGAACATCTGCATTTGTGAAAAACTTTCCCTAATTGAAGATCTAGTAGTTTCAAATGCTTTCCAACTGAGAGTTTGGAAACTAGCTCAGGGGCTGCTAAGATAGCAAGAAACAGCAGTGGCTTTAAACCCCCAGTTCACGTTACTCCCCTACCCTCCTCCTTGTAACTTGGACATTGAGGAGGTGCTAATAACACCTTTACAAATTCTAACAAGGGAAAAAGTCTATCTTTAGACTTCAGCCACATTATTCTGTAGTTCTCTAACTCTCTTTCTTTACCATCATCTCCCATCCCCTCCTCCTCCTCCTCAAGATTTCCTCCTGTTTCTTTGAGATCTACTACACCAAAAATATTTTTGGAAATACCACAGACTATTGTTTTTATTAGTGACTGGAAAGCTTTGTAGTAGGATGCTTTTGTGTTTCATTTGTTTTCCTTGCTCTGGCACAGCTGTTTTTGCTTTAGCAGCATTAGAGAGATGGTTAAGCTATTTGTGGCCTTTTCTAACCCAGCAGATATCTTCCACTGAGTGCTTTAAACTGAATGACTGAGACTGTAAGTAACAGGTTGTCTGCGTGGGCAGTTATGTGCATAAAGTTACAAATGCACTGTTTTTATGAGATCTTTTAATTTGTTCAGGCAAAACACCAATCACTGTGAAGCAGGTCCCACTTTCCCTATAAGTTTCCCAGCCAGAACACCAAGAGAACCTTGACTCGGGAGGATACAGAACAGATGAAGTAGTATATCTTGTTCAAACCTACACATGTTCAGAAATATTGATGGAAAAGAGGTTCATGTAGGTGTGGTGATCCCCCACTTCAGCCAAGAGGGAAAAGGAAGAAAAGCCAGAGCAGATGGTGGGGCAGAATGTGGTCTGAGGACGAATCTGCCAAAGGTGGCATGTAGCTGCTACAAATGCCTTACTGGCCACTGCGGTTACTCAGAGCAAGATGGGGAATTAGGAAACAGGCATCCAGTCAGAGAATGGTGACAGCAGAAAGTAGTAAATGAAGAATGAAGTGAATGAAATGTAAAGTAAAATGAAAACGTAAATGGAGAGTGAAAACATAACACATCTGGGCTAAGGCAAAGGGAAAAGCAAAGGGAAAAGAGGAAATGAGTTGCGCTGGAGGTTTCAGTGTTCACGTCTGGTGACATAATGTAAGTGATATTGAAAGTATGGGCTGATGAACAGCAGGAAAATGAAAGCTAAGAGTGTAACTGTGTCCTGCTAAATCCCAGTCTTACCGCACATTCTCACCACCTCTGCTGGGCAGACACAAGCTGCTGAATAGCGATTAGGTTTAGAGACTCGATCTGCTTAACAGTGGCCTGGCAATTTTGTTTCTGGCGAGGTCAGGCAGGTGACAGACGTGGCTCGATTTGCTGCTTGGCCGTGTGAACTTGGACTGGCACTGGGCAGGCATGTGGATATGGAGGAGGTGGCACCATCCCTGTCAGCACCTCACAGCAGAGGAAAAGCAGCACATAGATCAGCTCACTGATTAAATATAATGCAGGTGGAGTGGTGAAAGGACATATTGTATCTCCTACTACAGTAATGTAGAGCGTGTCTGTTCCCTCTTTATGCAATGGGTTGGGAAGCAGTTGCACTTGTCAGAAACCACCTCCTTAGTGGCACTGCAAAAGAAATGGCTGAAATGTCTTTTCAAGCACATTTTTTCTATGATTTCTTTTGTGTTTTTCCTTCATTAAAAATCATTGTTTTCAACTCTCCTGTCAGTTTTGCTGGGGTTCACGTCTGTGGATCCATGACTGAATGAGGCCAGGGACAATGCAGAGGTAATAGTCAATTACGTTGAGAAAGAACATTCTCTCTTTACATGTCCTGTCTGCACTACTTCTCTGTAGGTGTGTGTCATCTAGGAGGCTTTATTTAGCACAACAAAGTCCAGGGGATTGTCCACATGTCTGTCCCCAGACAGGGACTGATTTTGCCGATGGGAAGGCACCTCACAATTACAGGAGTATCAGCCGGCCATCCTACAATGCCACAGTAAACAATGTAGTTGCATTTAGCTCATTCCATGTTTTTCTTCTCAATCACGTAGCAACATTTACATTTCAGCCAAGCTGTTACTCCCAACCCTGATCCTTGCCTGTGACTAGACTCCAGTTATGATCTTTGCAC
This sequence comes from Eulacestoma nigropectus, assembly GCA_013397775.1. Taxonomy (NCBI): domain Eukaryota; kingdom Metazoa; phylum Chordata; class Aves; order Passeriformes; genus Eulacestoma; species Eulacestoma nigropectus. The sequence continues at coordinate 1,112,972 of VZTE01000778.1, read as the reverse complement.
TGACTGTTTTCCTGACTGGTTTGTTTCAGGGCTCCAAAGGGTGCGTCAGCTGGAGAAAAACACAAGGTACTTCAGACGAAAACTTCATGAGATGGGCTTCATCATTTATGGCAATGATGATTCTCCTGTTGTTCCCTTGCTCCTTTATATGCCTGGTAAGATAGGGTAAGTACTGAAAAAAAACTTGCTGGCAAAACAAGAACTACAAAAGTTCATGGGTTATTTGGTATACACTGCAGAAGATGATGTTCTGTGTGGTAGGTGCTTCCCAGGAGAAACATACAGTTAGTTGAATTCATCATTTAGTTCTGTTTTCTTTTAAATTTGCCCCTAGATTTAATTTTGAGTTGTTTCAGAATTCAGAATTTTTTAATTTTTCTCTTTTCCTTTTTTAACGTGGCCTGGAATTATACTTTTGATAACATATTGAATTTGATTTTTTTTTTTTTTTAATTTGTAATCATTAAAGGAGACACGTTGTCTTTGATTTATGAATTGGTTTGGATGGATGCCTTTTTTTCTCATCTGGTCTTTGAATGGTCTTTGCAGGTTTTACCATTCAGTTCCTCTCAAGCAGCACTTGTGCACTGACTTGGGCACACAGACCAGAAGTCAATAGTAGCATGATGTAAGGGTTGAGCTGTAGGGAGTATTTGCAAGTACCTTAGGGTGGCTGTGAGCTCTAGGTCTCATACATACCACACAAGCCTTCCCAACTGGCAGAGTAATTGTGAGAGCAAATAAACCATCACACAGATTGGTTTATTCCTGTTGATGTTCAGGAACCAAGCATTCATACCTTCCACAAGCCCAGCCTCTTCCATGCTTAGGGACTGTGAATGCCCACATGGTTTGATTTGTACTCAGAGACTTTCACTGACATAAATGAATTGTCTGTTGTGCAGTGCCCTCTCTGCCATCACATTTCTAGTATTTGACACCCACTTGGCTTCATGAGCTGCTAAGCAGCAAAGAATCTCAGTCCTACTGGTAAAATTCTGGCTTTTATGGAAATCAATGGGAATATTCAATCAATTGAAAACAGGATTTTACCTATTGTTGCATTGTATATGAATGTTTTCTCTCTGTGTCCAGTTTATTGGAGATAATTTATTTTTGATTTTTCTCCTTCTACTTTTTCTCTCCTTAGGGCTTTTGCAAGACGCATGTTAGAAAAAAATATCGGGGTGGTCGTGGTTGGGTTTCCAGCTACTCCTATCACAGAATCCAGGGCTCGGTTTTGTGTGTCAGCTGCACATACACGGGAGATGTTAGACACGGTAAGCACAGCAGATGTCCTGCCCAAATTAACTTCAGGTGCAAAGGAGGCTGGGAGAAGCTGTGCCTCTGTTACTTTGAATCTCAATAATTCATTTTTACATTTGTTTTTCTGGCCTTGTCACTTGATCTTTAAAGGCATTTGAGCCTTATACATTTTATTTTCTAAAATAAATTATCAGACGGTTAACTTCTTATGTTCTTCTCTTTCTAATAGTGACCAAATCTGTCATCACTAATAAAAACCTACATGAACAGCACAGCAAGACAATAGTTAAACACTGCATCAAAACTAGCGGAGTAGGAAACCTGAAACGATATGGAAATAATTGAAAATCGAGTTTTCCATACCCATATTTCCATTCCATATTTCCACGTGTTTCTTGAATTGCAGAAGTATATGGGACAGCCTTGGGGGTAAAGGTGGAAATTGCAAACAGTATTTGGAACTGTTTGAACCTAATTAAGTTTAATTGGTACTGTCTGGCCAGTCTATCTTTCTCTGATATCAGAAATACCATTAACAGTATGTTGAGACTTCCATCGTAAACCTCCATTCCAATTCAGTCAGAAATGTGTTTAAAATAAACTCTTTGAAATTTTCCATCTCCCTTTCTTGCTGAAGGTGTTTTTGGCCTGGCTTGAGATATGTTCTTTCATTCTCAGAATAAGCCAACTTACAGGCATGAAACACAGAGGCTTAACAATAAATTTCAGGCTTTGTTTCTCCTCTCTTTGCACGAATGTGATGGTCAAAGCAAAAAATCCTTGAACGTGGAAAGGCATTTGAGTTAAATATGCCACTGGTTTATGCAGACAAGCACTTGTGCCTGCAGAGAGCTCCTGACCGCTCTCTGAGATGCACACGGATGTGGAGGCCAGAGCCCTGCCCTGCTGACCAGCTCCCGTAACAGTGTAGATAGCTTTCAAACAACATCAAAAACCTGCCTTGCATGTGTGCAGTATAAAACTCCTGCTGCTTTTAAAGGTGTGGTAGTTATTAACAAGGTACGATACCATGAAGGTAGTATTTTGTAGAACAGAGCATAGCTACGTTCTTGTATTGGTCCTTGCCAGCTTTTGCTGTTTGACTGTGTGGATTTTGGCTTATGTAACTGGTAACAGGCAATGAAGTTGATCTGAAGATAATTTCTTGAGGCTGCTGCTTTGATTTTCTTCCTTTCTCCCCGCCCAAAAATGTCAAGCCCACCACATTTTTGGGCCGTCATTGTACGTTCACTTCCTGCTACCTGCACGTTGCTGCTTCCAGGGAAGGTCTGACACTCCCCAGTCACCACTGAACGTGCTGTGCTTTTGCCACAGTACTCGTGGCACTCTTACAGTATGGGGGAATGGAAATGCCCTGAGTTCAATTACTTGCAGATGGAAAGCTTTTAAGACGAAACGCTTTGTGACTGTGCCTAAACCCAGGGTAACAACAGGTAACAAGCACAATGAAAACATTTCCCTTTGGCAAAATTGGTTTTGTGTCTCAGCCTGGAACTAAAGAGGAAAGATCCGTGAAAGGGCAAGCTCCCAAGAATAACTTCCTTAATGACCTGGAAGCTATCTCTCTGCATAAACCATTACTAAATTACTTCTTTTTGTTCTAAATTACTTCTTTTTGTTCATGAGCTTGTTTTAGTGGCTTAACAGAAACAGGCTCAAAATCAAAATTGCTGTTTTCTTCCTTGATGCCAAAAAGTTGGCGGCTCTTGAATGTGTTTCCTCCCTGTGCTTTTAGAAAAAGTAATATTTTTCATCTGTGCCCAATTAATGCACTTACTAATAAACCATAACCTACTGAAGGAGTAAATTCCTTTTTCATAGATGCTGTTGTACATCTACAACTGTTTGCTGTTGTAGAATGACTGCAAAATTTGCCTGTTTGTCCTTTAAACTTTCTTTAATTGATGTTTTTTATAATCTTCTTGTTCTGCAGTAAAATAGAAGTTACTAGAACTTCGTTTCTTTTCCAATAGAATTGACAAAGTATCATGGTCTTACAGGTTTTGAATGCTCTGGATGAATTGGGTGATTTTCTACATCTGAAATATTCCCGATATTCCAAGTCATCTCATCCTGAACTTTATGAAGAATCTAGACTTGAACTTGAAGATTAAGTTTTCCACCCATGAGGAGAACATTATGACACTATGAAAGGACGGAAAACCCGAAAACTAAACAGTACAAATGCATTTCTTCCCTTCTAAGGACAATTTTTATTTCTCAGTTAATTGAAAGGAGGGGAAGCTCGGGTGTTGCATCATGCTGTATCAAATTTCTGTATTCAAGAGACTGAAATATTGATACAGATTTGCCTCCCCAGGAGATCTGTCCTTCTTATGGTATTTTTGATGCAGAATGAATGCATCCATCGATCCAGTTGCTAACGTACAGCTTTTGATATGGCCCCTTTTTATGAAGAGGCTTCAGATAGTCTTAATTGTGACTGAAATAATAAAGTTTAAAAAGTTAATAGATTCCAGTGTAATATAGCTGAGCTTCATCAGTGAGACTGACTTTGATCTGTTAAAGAGCGTAAATCAAGATTCCAGTGTGGACTGCTACAAAGGAATGAGCAGAAAGTGACCTCTTTAACTAAGTTGCACTATCATGCATTTCTCCAAGGACAGAAAATGTTAGGAAAAGGCTAATGCTGAGAACAAGAAAAGTAGCCTGATGAGATCGTGTATTTCTGACAGGAGGTTATGTATGATCCACAGACCTTTTCTCAGCCACTTAAATGCACTCTAAACTTTGAACTGTACAAAAATTTGGGCTTAGACATAAACAGAAATGCTTTTCTGGCAGCACATTTGACCTACAAACCTATCACATCTTATCACTACCTAAGTTCTTCAGCCGGCTTGCTCCCTTTTTGTGGAGCAGTAGTAAATAATTTTAATAACCATTTAACTTTCCCGTAAAAACCTTGATCAAAACGGTCAGATACTTGCAGTTCACAAACTGCAGATGGCATTTATGGGCCCATTCCTAAGTTTCTTGAACTGCTTATGGGCCTAATAAATTCACTAACAAGTACATGGTGCTGAAGCTGTTAGTTATACAGAATGTGAAGTTCAAGATACCATAGGCAGTTCTGCCACCTGTTAAATAGAAAACTCCACCATTTCTATACATGCTGCAGTCATCCATGTAAGAACATTTCTTGAAACATTTTTTTCTGTTTTATGCATGTCAGGGGTTGTTCTGTCCAGGTTTTTTTTTTGAGTCGTTTGTTTTTCAAATAATTATTATATCACCTGAAGGGGAAGATGCCCTTGTCCCCTTGTCCACTGCCTGAGCAACAAATGCTCAAAGCTACCTGAAGGAATTGTTCCAGCCAGCAGTTTCCCTGCAATGCCAGCAGAGTTATCATCAGGCTTGTGTGGGCTCAGTTGCTGGAAGGAGATTGGAGGATTTTTCCCTTTTTTTTTTTTTTTTTTTTTCCCAGTGTTGAAAAGCAGTTCTGCCGCTTTAAGAATGAACTCCAAACAATTCCACGCTATCAAATGTCATTGTAAACACATCAGATGAGAGATGTTTAGCTTTCTGTTGCACAGATGTACCACACTTTCATGTTCTCTTGAAAGCTGTGGTGTAAACTTAACTCGCAGCTGCAATATTAGATTTAAGAACAGAACAATTAAATTGCGGAGTACCAATTACACTATATTACTCCCTGCTTGTTAAAGCAGCTTTCAGGATATAACGAGGCTGACTGACTATGAGGGCCCATTTTTTGTTGGATTTTTGTTGTTGTTGTTGTGTAAGTTAATAAAAATCCAGTGGTGCTATAACTTTAAGAATTGATTACAACACATTCCATAATATCAAATGTCGGCTTTAGGAAACGTATATCAAGGGCTGGGGGAGGACTAAGTGGTGTGTCATGTGATTCTCCACTGTGGTAGATGGACTTGAAAAGCCCTGCAGGAGTTCAGGGGAGCTGTGTTTGTGGATAAGAACAAACTCACTGTATAAATATTTAAATACTCAAGCACAGGACAAGGAGAAATAGGAATCATGAACTTTGTCTTTGAGTAACCTGGCAGTTTGTGATGCACGGCTTTGTTGCATGTAGAGCGAGAGCACTTACTGTGAAAGGAGATGGGTTGAGAAACTTCTGCAACCTGTTCCTTGAGGGAAAGTACTGCATTTGATGTATTGCTTTTTGATCTCTCTGGCTGAACATCTGTGGCCAGATCCTCAGTTGACTTCTGACCTTCCATCTTGGGGTATACAGCCATAGTTTATATTTCAGCAAACATTATTACATGTGCTGTTGCAGGCAACACACTATTTCCCTCAAAGAGAAGCCTGAGACTGATTAAACTGCAGAGTGATCGCTTTCTGTAGCCCAATAGGGGAATGTTTTCAGTCTAAAGCCAAATTCTTCCTGCCCTCAGAACATTACTCTCACTCATATTAAGGAGACAGGACAGCTATTTTTTAGAGACTGCCAGTTGATTTATTATGTGCTCTCTTCTGATTTCTTCCATCCCTTACACACTAGAGAAAGTACAGACTGACTACCCCTGGGCTTGGGGAGCAGTTAGGGAGAAATCTCTGCTCCACTGGTGCAATAATAAAACTCCCAGGAACTTTAGTCTTTTAGATTTTCCCCATGAGGCTTGTAGTCTGGCACTTGCTTTTCTAGCAGTGTGGAGTGTTTTCTGGTTTATTTCAATTTTAATAGATTTAGATTTGATCAGCATTTGAAGACTCTATTTTAGTTCGTGTAAGAAAAAATCTGATAGAGTACCCATTAGGGAATTTGCACCTCTAGCACAGGATCACGTATTTCCTAGAATGTGTTCCCCCTTCAGGCACTCACGTTCTTGGAAAACAATAGTTCTCTGTAATTGCTTTAGAAGGTTTTGAAGAACTGCCATCAATAAATGAAAAAAATGCTCAAGTTGTCATATTTTAATCCAGTGGAAACGTAAGTATAACTACACTAACTTTTTATGGGCAAGCTGCATCCTGTTATCTTATGTAAAATCTTGATTGACCTTTATGATATGGGAAAACTCAAGAGTTTCTGTTTGACAGAGAAACTGAGTTGTTTGCCCTTTCCTGCACCTTTATTCTACCTCATCTTTTAGAAAGTCTTCATCTCCTGAGCTTATCAAACTTGTCGAGGTGGTTCTCCCCTTCACTTCTCCTGTTTTTTCTATTGTTATCTCTGTTCTGCTGTTTCGTGCTGGGGGAAGGCACACAGGCAGCTGCAGTGGACCTGAGTGCAGCAGTTGGGTTTTTGGGCATTGCCTCCCTGCCTGCTTTTCCTGGTATTCTCATCAGCTCTTGCAGACTTTAATCTTCCCTTTTCAAGTAAAAGTTTTCTGCGGATGGTGCCAAATTTCTACGCTGAACCGAATCTGAACTGCCCAAGCTGTTGAACCAAGAATGGGCTTGTTCTGTCATTTATGCAAGTGTAGATCAGGTTAAGTCTTGCTTTGAAGTCAATACTGTTGGTTTAAAACTAGAACAATTGTGAGAGGAACCTGTCAGTGTGAGGTGAGCTGCCTGCATTTGTTTCAGAGGGGTTTGAACGCTGATGTCTCTGGACTGTTTCACAGCTGCTGCTCTTCACAGGGGACCAAGATATGGAGTGGATCTATTTAAGGTAGGATTTCAGCTGGGTTTTATTTTATTTTTTTTTCCGAAATGTGTTTCGTTGAAAGTGTGTTGCATATTTCCCTGTCCTGCTGAGACAGGGAATAAAGTAGTGATGTGAGAAAAGCAGTCTGTACTAAAGGTGTTTATGTACTTTCTAGCCTGCTTCGAAATCCAATAGAGATTCTTATCTGCTTTTTATTTGTGCATGAAGTTTAATTGTTCATCAATTTAAAACACAGATCAGAACCAAATTTTAAAGAAACCACGCCACCAGGTGAGAAATGGCAGATGTCATGCCATTATTGGCAGCTGAACATTCGAGCCTCCAGATGCCTTCACAAACAGCATCTAAGTGTTTCCCTCATTTACTCACGCGTGGTGGTTTGTGCTCCCTGCAGATCAGTCACAAGATAATGAGAACTCACCTTACCTATTCGGGAGGCAGAGCTTCAGACTTGTCAAGATGGTCCCAAAACTACCACACACCTGACTGCACAAAATAATAGTTCAGCACCATTGGAATAGGAGTCTGAGGTTTGAGTCGGGCTGGTTGCTCAGCACTTACTGAAGAGGGAAGTGTGTTTCCACATATGTAGCGTGTCACTGACAAGAGACATAAGGAGGCAAAGATAAATCAATTTGTATCACGGGCTAACCAAATGAAAAGTGTAAGTGTAGTGGCACAGGGTCCGGAGAGATGTGGTAGACCTGGAGATTTGGACTAGATCCAGTTGTGTACAGAGACTTTTTGTGCAAGCGTTACAGGAGTTGTTAAATCTTTTTAACCAGCTAGGTGGGAAAGTGGAAAACATGCTCTTTAATACCAAAATAGTACTTCAAAAGAGGCAAACAGACACATCCCACCACCTGTGCTGCTCCAGTTTGTTTATGAAGAGCAGGAAGGGTAGATAGGGTGCCATAGCAGGTGACCCTGATACTTGGTACTCTATTCATAGAACCTTTTCGGAGAGTCACTTCTGCCAGATGCTGTGCTAAGGCCCAAAACTGTTAATTGTTACCAATGTACCCAAATTCCACAGCTTGTGCTGCAGGAGTGGCCAAGGTTGCTTGAGCCACCAGCTATAGTGAGCTGTGCTGATGCTGGAAGTTACTTGGAGATTGTTTCAGTGACAAGAGTGCAGAGTATCACTGATGATTGGGATGCCTTTATTGGGCATCACTGCTGGGATGCCACCACTGGGACTGCCTGTGCTGAGGTGACTCACTGCCTGTGCTGCTCTGCCAGGCACACCTGATGTGGCTTCAGGACAGGCATGACAGTCTGTCCTCTTCTTTGCAGATGCAGAAGGACTTGGGCTGTAGGTCACTCCAGCAGATGGGCTTCTTTCTGGCAATTCAGCTCAACCAGAAGATGTAGCCAGGAAAGCAGAACTCTGTAGGAAGTCTAGAAAATGAATTGTCACAAGTCAAGTACTTACAGTAACAATGAAATGCTGATGTGTGTGACAGAGCAATGGTGCTTTGCTGTCACTTCCATTGAAATTGTCTCAAGGAATTCGCTATGGACATCAGCTGACTCTGGTGTCCTGTGGGTGAGCCAGAGTATTTGTATCTTCCAGCTCCTGGAGCACAGAACTGATCTCTCATGCCATGACGTGCCACCAAGTTTGTTGTCCTTATCTTTGGTATCTCTGTCTCACCAGTTCAGAGCACAGCATAGAGTGGCCCGCTGAGCCTGTTGGGGTCTGACATGACCACACATGGACCATGAGACAGCAGTGAGTAAGTGTTCCTTGGCACAGGCTGGCTTTAGTGTGCTGAGATAGCTTCGTCTGAAGTGGGTTCCTTGTCTGTTTACCTCTCAAGCAGCTGGAATGCGCAGAAGTGATGAAATCAGTGGGGACATTTCAAAAGCATAGCTTCTCCTGAGTGTTTCCTGGAGCCAGCTCTGACACAAGGATTGTGTCCTCTTGTGTCCTACTCTCCCCTTGTTGTTGCCACACAAACCTCGTGATGTCTTGGCTCTCTGCTCTGTGCAGAAACTGTTCCGTGCATTGCTGGGGTTCCTACTTTCATGTGGGAGCTGCTTTTCCAGCAACCCTCTCACCGAGGACACAGCTACTCTCAGACAGAGTGGCCAGAGGAGGCATGATATTTTTTATAGTTCCAGGACCATCTATTTACACTTTTGGCATCTCCTGATGTGCTGAACATCCTGATATAAACTCTCTGACTCCCACTGCACGGTCCAATACCCGTATTTTAAAACCTGCTCAGTGAACCACTGTAACCTAAGAATTAGAGTTCTAAACTGGATACAAGACACTCAGTTCTGATCTGCCTCTGTTCTGCTAAGCAATTGCAGATGAGACACAGTAGTGTTCCCTGCCTCATTTTTATACCTCTCTAGAGCTCTGATAGCAATCCTAATTTGTTTGTAAAACAATAAGTTGAAGTGATGAGAAGAGCTACAAGAGTAAAGTGTTGCTATTATCTGAGTGATCTTTTAATTTCTATATCTCAGAATGTCTCCATTAATCCTGTAAAAGTCACGAGTACTCTGTTTACCAGACCTAGTGTATGAAACAGTACAATGATGAAGAGTGATTATAAATCATAGAAAAAAAATTCTGGAAAACAGATTCCTTTAACATTGCCATTCTGTGCAGGCTTTGTCAGTGTCTTACGACAATGATGCCAGTTGGATTAGAAGGCTTTTTAAAATGTGAATCTATCTTTTCAAAGATTTGTAGCCAAGCCTTTCCAGTTTGTTAAAATGTAATTAGTGTCTGCTTGTTAATATAATGTTCATTGATTTTTAAAGTACACAGACTTCAAAGCTAGAAATAAATAAATAAAAAGAGAGATAATTCAAACCAGAGTGGAACAGCTCGCACAGTTTTACTCTTTTGCCAGGATCCCAAAGCTGTCGTGTTTAAACAATGCCACAGTTTGAGTGGAAATGTGAAGATTAAATCCAAACCCTGCATGTCAGCTTTTTTTGCAAATGACTATCCAGGATTTCAATAAAATGTCCAACCACAACAGATTATGTTGCAGGGATTTTTATTGCCTAACAGCTTGTGGTAGTCTCCTGTTTCTCTAACATGTATTGTAAACCAATGCACCTAGCAAGGATCTGTGGAATTTTGGTACCTAATTCAGTTAGGCTCTTCTGAAGAATAATTTGAAAGGAACAAGAGAGGAAAGGGTTCACAAGATGATGGATGGTTGCAGAACCTCCCAGTTGCCCATCAGTGTGGTGTGGCACAAGATGGAAGGTACATAAATATGGAACATAATTTAACACAATCATGCAGGACAATATGCCAGTGCTAAAGAGACAAGTGGTCATAACTGGAAATTCAGACAGGAGTTCAAAGACACGATCGAGGAATACCCTAAGGAGAGAGCAGACGCAACACTAGTGCACAACTCCTCAATAAGAAGGTGGCCTCGAGAACAAAAAGATGGAAAGGGATATCCATGGGACAACCCTACCCAAGGGCAGGAGAGAGGATGAAATTAGCTAGTGCGGGAGAGATGAAGCTGAGCAACAAATTTATTCAACTGGAGAAGGAAGACAATTCAGAGGCAAAGAAAAAAGGAAGGGAAACTACCCCCCAAGACCAAATGACAAGACAATGGAGACAGCCAGGATTGAGACTCCATGGGGGAGAATGAAGGGGGAAATAAAAGACTGATTTTCACACAAGAAGGAGAGAAGATCCTGCCACACCAGTATGACAGGGGTGTCCATGGCAGCAGACAGGTTCCTTGATGGTTTGGAACAGGGGAGGAACAATGTGGAGTCAAAAGACAGAGATGCCTTGTTCTTCCATGAGTAGGAATGTTAGATGTGAACCAAGGGCAAAGAAAATAAGGAAAACTGGTGGAATTAAGGATTGTCTTCTATTCAGGACAAGTGATATTGTGGAAACAGGTTAAGAACAACCCCAACAGAGAGAGGACAATGCTTTAAGTTACAGGTGCTCTGGGGTTTCTTCCCACAAAACTCTTCCAGTCCCAATGGAAAATGATAAGCTAATAAAAATGTTTTATTTCCTCAGAACTAGCCCTGTGAAGGAAGCTGCTGAGAGGCTAGCAGCTAAAACAGATTCTTCTCTGAGGCGGTCTCCATTTGGCCACTTGTGATTCTTGCCTTCCAGGACTGAAAATTGCAGTGAGTAAAGCCAGCTTTCAAGTGTAAAACAGTGAGAAGCAGGCTCAAGAGCCCTGTCTGATTTCCATGCTGGGTTTTATCACGTGGGAAAAGGAATATCCTGAGGGTGAATATAGCAAGGGACAATGGACCCCAAAAGAAGAAAGGAATACTGACAACAATGTATTCATTCTGTGCTGGTCCCAATACATGAAGATGTTTTTTTTTCCTAAAGATTTTGGAATTTCCATTCACTTTATAATTGCAGATTTGCTGTGTGATGCCGTCCATGGTGAACACAGGAGTTCAGCTGTGTGATAACATCTAAGCTTTGTATACAATATAAGTGTTCTGGTCTCTATCTGTTCTGTAAAAATTAAGAGGCCACCTAAGTTTTGAAATGGCTGCACTGTCATGCCAGACAGTACTGACAGGAGACGTAGTCAGTGAAAACACTTTACCAAGTGATAAAAGAGAAAGTACAAAAGGACGGAGGGGAATCATTGAGTTCAGAATTGCGCAGTTGCTTTAGAAACTGGTGTTTGTAGCAGTCTCGTGGTCTGAGTCTTGTCGAGTCATCCCATGAGGCTGCAGACATGGCTTGACTTAAGCCATTTCAATAATAAGTCTCCATTACCTTGGTTTGCCTTGACTTAACCAAGCTGTAGATAAAAGCAGCTCTGTAGGCAGACAGGAGATAGAAGATTGGAAATTGCTGCAAAGTTTAGGGGATGGTAACTTTCAAAACAGGGATGATGCTGATGACCACGAGGGAGCAGCAACTGCTTTCTTTGATACTTCTGAAGCCAGCAGGAATATTTGTCCGTGGAGTTGCCCATGGATGCAGCACTCTGAGCATGCTTCTCATCTACTAAAGTTTAAATCACCAGCAGCCAAAACAACAGTCACTGAAGAGTGGAGAGCTCAGAAGTTTTGAATGTGGAGTCAGGGTCTTCTTTAAGTCAGATTTTATTTTCAAGATCATCTCATGGATTTGAATCTCAGTGATGTCACTGGGCAGTGTCCTGGGGAAGAGGAGTGGGCAGGGAGAATCTTCTTGACCTCACAACTTATGTAGTCCTCTCAGTCTGGGATAAGAAGTAAGCTCAGGTCTTGTAGGCACAGGACAAGTGGCAAGGAAAAGCAATGATGTGGTAAGAAAGCACCAAATGAGAGCTCTGAAGCATCAAACTGAGAGAAATGGTGCAAATGAAATGAAAGCAAATTGTAATGGGTCTGCTAGCCATAAAAAGAGAAGCAAAAAATTGACTCATGATTTAGTGAAGTTTGGGGGTTTACTGCATATGGCAGCAACAAAATAAAGTCTAAGATTTGACTATGACTGTGCCCTGAGGAGCCCAGCATGGTGGCAGAGGTGTGATGAAACAGAACCTGCAGCACTGAAATGTACAGAGCAAATGGGCGAGAAAGCAGGAAAAATAAAAGGCAATTTTAGAGAGACTTAAAATAATTAAGGGAAGGGGAGATAGCTTGGAACCGAACATCCTAAAACTCATGGATACAGTGGAACCAAAGACCTAGAGGAGCAATCATGAGTTTGCTTAGGTAATACACAATGGAAATTTGCCCATGGAAGAGAAATTGTAAGGTGGGTCACAATCAGTCAGCAAAGGATTAGATAACGCACTCAGGGGAACAAGGCAGGGATAAAGTGATGCTAGGTGTACGGGGTTGGATTTAAGGACCCACAAGGCCCTGTCCAGCTTAATCATCTACGATTCCATGGAGACAGCAATGAAAGACCTGCATTGTCTCCCTGAGAACTAATTTCGCCAGGTATGGGCTTAGGTCACGTATTACAAATAGGTCTCTTTTATGTAGGATTCTAGTTTGAAGTTTGCAGTGATTGATGGATTCATTAAAACGTCATCATTGCAAGGAACAAGAATTTTCTGTTTAAAAATAAATAAATGACGACAGAAACAGCAAAAGAGCCTTCTGCTTTTTTTCTGATCCTCCCTGCAGCTTAACATGCTTCAGGAGACTAGTTGGTGGGAGAGAGAGGAGACAGGATAAGAAAGGATTAGTAAGGGATATCAGCATTTCACTTAGATCTTTGGCTACCTGGTTGCTCTTGAATCCTACCTCCCAGTATCTTTCTCTTTGTTTTCATGAATGTCACTCAAGCATCTTTTTGGTGCCTAATAATACTTACACTGTGATCTCCCATTTGGTCTGGAAAAGACACTTGGCCAAATTCTCGGGTGGTTATACCTGAACTTTATTGTACAGATGTGAGCAGAGTTGCACTTGAAGGTCCAGCCCACTGGATTACTGCTTGTACAGCTGCGCTGTCTTTTTGAAGCCAAATTAGTTGGTATAGAAAGATTTTCTCCACAGAATCTGGCTGTCATCCTTGTGGCAGTATGTTTTATTTTCAAGCAGATCCCATGGGCCAAATTAATTGTAGTGCTCTACTCATGTCAGTCATGTTACCCCAAGTGCGAATTTGGCCCCATTGTTCTAGGGCTAATAGAGATTTTTTTTTTTTTTTTTAAATGAAAGTGGATCATAAAATATTCTCAGATTTTCATCTGGTTTTGCTTATAATAATTATCCTTTCCCGGAGCTGAGTAGTAAAGAAAATATTCATATTCTCCAATGTCTGGTAGAAATTGCAGTGCTTGTTTGCTGCAGCCCAAGACATGGGCTAAGGACAGAAGTTGATGCATTTACCCGAGTTTGTACGGACACAGAGAAGCCTTTTAAAGTTCTCTGGCCTATGTCAATGAAACACATTGATTTTCAGTGGCTTTTTGTACTTTAGAAGACACTCTTCTGGCAGCAAATGCATCAAGATAACATTAAATTCCACCCTTTGTTATTAATGGAGACAAAAGACATGTTCTTTTTAACAGGTTTCCATCTTTTTGAAATAATATCTGTATGGCTTACAGAACTAATACTGTGGGAGAGAGCCAGCATATTTTTGCTGACAGCTTGCACCCAATTAGGTCAGAGAAGATGTGGGGTGTGATTACAGTAAAATTAGCTGAACCAGGCAGTTATTACAGGTGGTTCCTACTCCTGATCTAATAACATACCTGAGGGAAAGTGCAGCTGGGACTCCACTGCTGTCATTTTGGAGAGAGAGGCTGCCTATCCCCGCCTGGACACTGCTGGATTGCACTTGCTGTGTGTCATACCTGGTGCTCCCAAACTTGTCGTGTAAAGCCTTTGCTGAAATGCCAAGAATCAGAGTGGTCTGGTTGAATTATTGCATCACTGTTCAGTCCAGTTCTGAGGAACATCAGTGAAAAACTTAAGGAGGCATAGGATATGTCCTGAAATGCCATACAAGGATTAGAAGGAACTTTGCGGGCACAAATTTATTTATAGCAAACCTTAACAGCTGGAGCTCTCCATCCCTCTCTAAACCACTGGGTTGCCTCACATACTCTTGTTCACCAAACCTTGTGGTCAGTTTGATATTGCAATGGATAATCACTGAACGGGAGTGCTCCTGATTTACAGAAAGGCCTTGACCTCTTGAATAAATCTTTAAAGAAATAGGTGTGAAAATGAGGCATGTGGAGCTGGTACTGCCTCCCAAGCTTAGGAATCTGTCTCTGTAGGTGCATTTGAGGCTTCATCTGGGGCAACCAACCTTCTGAGTCCACAAGAACTGCAAGGAACTATGGATCAAAAGGAGCTCTTTCTCTCTGAGCTCAGCTTCCTCTACCCTAACACACTCCTGCAGGGTATCTGGCCCTCTGGATGTTTAATGAAGAATCAAGACCAGTTCAGCATCAGTGGTGTTGAGAGTGGGAGTTATTCTTGAAAGAGGATTGCTGATATTGGATCAGCCCTAAAAGTAGTGGTGAAAGCTCTCCTCTGATTATGCAATTTTCTTCTCTTTCTGTTGTGAGTAGTGGTGGAAGAAAATGCACAGAGATTGACCCTGTGCCCATGTAAACAGTGTATCTGTGAAAACCATACTTCTTGATGAAAGGAAAATAATATCCTGAGCAAACAGATAGGAGGTACCCTAACAAAAAGAAAACAACAACAACAAAAAAAGAGAGATCTCTTAACTCCTAGAGAGTATTTTTTCTTTTCTTCTCCTCAAAAAAGAATGAGCTAAAGCAGCTGAATCTATGTGTTTTCTGAAAGTCTATGGGGAGTGTCTTAAAGACAGATCATTAGCCAAAAAGCTCTCTCTTGCTGGATTTGTCCTAATTTGATATAAATGTTTAAGTACCCTTTTTCCTTCAGAGTTCAGGATTTGATTTCAGATTATTTTAATGTCAAAGACAGGCTCAATTTTCCATGGAATAAATTTCTCTCTGGTGTTTATGGGAGAAATATCAACTGGCCATAGTTGCATGTATGCAGTGCGTGCTTCGTGCTGTTCCTCAGAGCTGTATCTACTGACTGCTGCTCCTTGCTGTCTAGGAACTCACTTTTTTGCCATCTGTTTATTTATCAGGCCTTCAGAGGCACTCTGTGACTTCAGTGCCACTCTGCTGTCCCATTAAAATGGTTCCATGCACAGCCTTAAAACACACAAGTGCGAAACAGGAGACAATTCCTTTTCTGTGGTAGGGACAAGACTCTGCTGAGCCTTTAAAATTAGGTTGACAAAAAGTTAGAAAAACATGTCTGCTGTCAAAGACTGTCTCCTAGTGATGTCTCCATGTAGTGGTGTTCTCCTGAAGGATGGATCATTGTCTCCAGTTTTCACAGCAGGTGCCCTGGTACCGTTAAAAATGGTTGAAGCTGGAGCAAAGCTTTCCTAATGAAACTCAAAACCAGGTAAAACTGCCTGCTTTAGGAGGTCTCATAAAATCTTGCAATTCAGGTCAGTTGTGCTGCTGTTTGCAAGCTGGGGCACAGTTTAGTGGAAATGCAGGAAATTTACTGTAACAGGTGGAAACCAGGCAGTGCTTGGCAATCCAGCCACATCATGCTGCTGCTGGAGTCAGCACCAATCAGTAATTTGTCATTGGACATGGACTTAAATTGCAGAAACTGAGTGTACCTTTAAGGAAGCTGAATATATCAGAATCAAAACCAGGACAGATTGCTAATCCACAGAAACAAATATTATGCATTTCCATCCTGATCTGGTTGAAGCCAAGTATTACAACATTGTGTCCAAGCCTCAAGGATGAGATTTTTGTCTCTTGTTTATAGCACTCTCTACTTTATATCAACATCTCTTGGGGACCCTCTTACCTCGTAAGGTACTAGGGAAATTCCAGAGAACTAGAACTGAGCAAATGTTTCATTATTTTAGAAGAATGAAGGAGGTGACCCCTTTCTCCCATCATCCCCAAGGAAATACAGGCCAGTGAACCTGATGTCAGTTCTGAGGCAACTGCAAGAAAATCAGGTGCACGAAGGAGCTAACATTAACTTCAAGAGACAGTGACACAAATGACACCAGTCAGTATAGTTTTGATAATAAAAATGATGGTACAAAATCATTTTTACATGTCACTACCCAAGATGTAGCACATAGTAAGTGAGCAAATTGTTATAACAGAAAGGTATCAGGAGGGTATTTTTATCAAAGTCCTGCAATGATTTGTTCTTGCCCCCAGGCTATTCATTATTGTTATCAAGGATTTAAAGGAAAAAAATAAATAAATCAGCTGCTGGAAAAGTTGCAGATATGCCATAGTGGTAAATAAACAAGATGGGTCAAGTCTGCAAGGCAAACTGCAACACTTGGCAAAGTGGACTCCTCTGAACATGTGGTTTAAACCAGCAAAATGCAAGGTCATACATTTGAGAACAAAGAGTGCAGATGACAGTTTACATCCTGAAAGCAGTGACTGTGAAAGCCTTGGCCCAGATACAGCCTGTGGGCTTTGTCAATGCATGCACAAGAACAGATTAAATCCAATCTCAGACCTCCTTGAATCTGTTTGTGTTAAATCTCTATAATCAGTTGTTCTCATTAGCCAGACCACTCTGTTCTCAGCCACTGTGTAGACTTCAGTGAAAATATGCCTGCTTAAGACAATTTTCCCCCATATTCCCACAAATTGGAAAAAGGCAGAAGTATCTGATTTTGAACTTGAAACTTAGTTGTTTCTTCTCCCTCTGAAATGCCTTATCATCTGTAGTGAATATCCTTGAGGCTGCCAGTTATCACACCAATTACCTGACAAGAGGCCAAGTTTTAGGGCAGCTCTGCCAATTTTAAGAGAAGAAACCAGGCCCTGTGGAAATCAGGGTCAAAACATTGCTAAAGATCTGCTGGATAAATGGTGATGTTTGATTGGAAAAGGTCACTCTTGCATTCTTGAAGCCCATAAACCCTTCAAGACTGAGAAGTTCATACTGTTCTTCCTTTTGAGTAAGAAAGCATTTGTCAGGTATTCAAATGGTAAGGAATGCCAAGATCAAGTTATCTGTACAAACTGAAGTAATTTTCCTTGTGAATGGGGATTAGGATAGCTTCTCGTCCCATGACTGCTCTTGATTTTTCCACAGGTCCCCTCCCTTAATTATTTGCCATTTTCATTACTAATTAATACAGGCTCCCAAGTTTTCTGAAAATGGAACACGAGCTGTAAATCACTGGAGTGCTCTTGGTAAACATCCCACTGAGTCATCACTGAGCAGGTAAGCTGCCAAAAATGAGCATCAGCCAGCCCCATAGGTGGGGATATATGACAGGAAGGGAGTCAGAGGGATTTCCTTACCCTCTTGGGCTTCTCCAGAAGCACATTAACCGCAGGAGGGGCTGCAATGCTGCACTGGTGAAAATACAGCCATTTCCATGGAGGTTCTTGCTTGTTGGTACAAACACTGGAAAGGTGTATTGTTGAGCTCTAGAAAGAGGCAGTGCACACATACTTGCCCATGTTCCGCTCACTAGGAAGGCTTCAAGGTTGTTTTTATCTGTTTTATTCATATGATTGAAGGTAAAGCAGACACCCACCCCCCCATACCCAAAGCAGGGCTGCTGTCTTTGCATTAATCACTGTAAGTCCCACGTTCTCCTCTCTGGAAAAGGCTTGTGGCTGATGATTTACAGCCTTTGTCAGACTATCCTTGTTAAAAGATTCATGTCTTTGCAACACTGGTGAATAGCATCCCTTTTCTGAGCTTTTGGTGAATTTGGGTTCCCTCTGTAGCCCTAATGCTCCACATCCCTGCTGTACCCTTCCCTGCTTTCCGTGAGCTACAGCCTGTCCTTCCTTCTGGCCTGATCAGCACAAGTCAGCTGAGACCTGAATAAAAGCACAGCATTTTTACTGAAGGGACCTCCAAGTTCAACCAAACCTCTCATAGCTCCTGTGTATGGCAGCAAAGTATGGACAGAGGCACGAGCTGGCAGAGCAGTCCTGGTTAGATAGCTCAGCACCAGAGCACGGTGCTTATCGTTTGTGATGGTGGCACGTCCCTTTTTGCTTGGTTGGTTGTTTTTCTTTCTGTTTTGATGTGTTTGGATTAATGTTAGGGGCTCTGTCAGAAGGGGGCATGTCACAGAGCCTGACTGCTCCTGCCTCTGCCTTGTTCTTCCAGTTGCAACCTTCTAGGAGGTCCAAGCTATCCTCTTCTACGCAGTGTCCAAGAATTAGAAGTGAATGGGCTTTTTTAATCAAAATGCCTCAATGTGTTCATTTCTCAAGCAAGTGGATTTGGCTTTCTAACGCAAGATTGTGATTGTGAGAGCCCTTCCTGCACTGACTTTATTCTTTTACTGTCTTCCAAGCAGATGTGCCCTGCCACAACTCTTGTCTTGCAAAGGCGGGAAGGCTCCTGGATTTCCTGTCTTTACCTATGAACATCACTTAGCATCCAGCCAGAAGGCTTAGTCAGGATGAAAACAATATTGAATTTTTCAGGTCTCATTTATTTAAGAGAGTAAAACGTCTTTCTTCTCAAAGTGCTTCTCTTTAGCTTTCATTTCCTGTGCACAGAGTAGCTTTGTCTCGAGTACAATAATTAAGTTGTTGACCTTCCTTAGAGGTCAAACATAGCTTCCCTTTAGAGAAAGATAAAAACAAGCAATAATAGATACTTGGACTGGTTTGAGATACTTGTTCTGCATATCTGTGATGCTGCTGTAATTTCTGCTGGATATTTTTCTCAAGATAATTCAGGGTAACATGCTGTTGATCCATTTATTTTGGTAGAAACAAGGTATTTACTGGAGTTGCATTTTCCCCATTCTTTGGAAGAAAAAAAATTCCATTGTAACTTCATCAAAGAGCATGAGGTAGCATGCATATGGTCTAATGAGAATGTTTCACGGGATCTTTAAATGGCATTTTTACTCTGTATTAATGATTTTTTTTCTCTAATCATCTGAGAACGTTTTTTCAAGATCAAAAATAAGAATGGAGAAGCCCAGACATTTTCATGCATTATACAAGGCAAATTGACATTCTTTTCGTACTGCTCTTTTTCTTTTTTGTATGTCAACATTTACATTCTCCTCCTTTTAAAATTGCACATATCTAATTTTTATGGTTTTCTTTGATTCTTGTTTACTTGTTTTTCAATATGACTGCTAGTTTATATTAATGTTCTGAATAGTCTGATGTTACATTCCATATGGGATATGAGGTGATGCCAGCAATTCAATTCCCAGGAGCTGTGCCTGTGTGCCTAAGTGAGGCACTGGGATCATCTGACCAGTCTGAATAAGTATTAGCAGCAAGTTTGACTTCTTTTGTATAGAAATGTGAGCTCTTGTCCATGGCATGGAAGCTGGGGGGTTGGATTATGCTTTACAAACTGGGCAAGAAATAGAAATGACCGAAGGTGGAAGAAATCCATGAATTCCAGTGATAGGAGGCTTTGTTGTTCATTTGTGCAAATGGCAATAGATGCTGGAATTGTTCAGCATGTGGGAGGAAGGAAAAGCAAACAGGCATCCACCCCCACTACTGGAATAGGATGGGGCAGCCTTCATGCTTTTGAATTATGAAACCTTTTATTCTAAACCCTCATATTCCCTGTACCCTTCTTCTTCCTTCCAGAAGCCTTCTTTGGACTTTCAGATTTCTTTTTCTGGTGCAGGCAGTAGAATGAAGTCTGAAAGTGCAAGGTATAGAGCAATAAAGAAGCCCAAATGTACATGTACTCTTGGAAGCAAGAGAACTAACTCCCATCACAGCTGAGACCAAAGCTCCCTCCATTTCTTGCTGTTTTTCCACTTCATAGCTATTAATACATGAGCAATCCCCTCCTCATTCACCAAAACCCTTAAATTCATCACACTGTCCCATCGTGGTAAATTAAAGTCAAATATGCCTTAATGACAGGGGGGTTAAGTGGAAAAAATCAGGCCTAAGCAAATCATCCTTTTTGTTTCAGAAGCAAAAGAGCAATGCTGGTATCTAATTTTGGACCCCAGGGAAAAGCCTCGATACTGAAGTGGTCAGCACCACGTACAAACTTAGTGCGAGCCTGGTATTCCCCACTGCCAGCAGTCATTCAGACTTGTGTGGGCACCCCTCAAAACCCCTAAGTAGGAGCTATGGTTGCAGTTCTTTCAGCCATTTTAGGGCTTTGTAGGTAAATGTGGTCCAGCGGCATCAAAAGGCAGTTCTGTTTCTAATAAAGATTAAAAAATATTTTTGAATGACCCTCCTTGTTCCTTACTATTATACGGTATTAAAATATAAGAGTGCAGCCAAGGAGAATAGAAAACAAAGAGAAAAGCCTTTTAAAAAAATTCCACATTTTTATATCCTTTCCCTACTAACCCACCACAGAATTCAAGGGTGGGGGATTCGAGGGCTGAAAGAATCTTTATATGGTGCCAAAAATTCCCCACAGATCTCTCTGGTCCCTCAGCATTTGGCTATTTAAAGCACACATATTGTGTTTTAGATGCTAGTTTAGATCCATTTTCCATATGAGGAGGTGGGATGTAATTAATTAGCTGTTCTTTTGATTTCTAAGTATCACATGTACATTTCATAAGGGCATGTACTTTTGACAGAGGCTGGAAAAAGGAAATAAAATACAAGTTGCACCAGTTAAGTCTTCTGGGTACACTTGATGGATCAGCAGGGGATTATCATGTGTATTTTATTGCTACCAATGCTGATTGAGTCACATGAGCGTTAATACAAACCTAGGGGGGAAAAAAATCTGGATGAAATCACAGTAACAGAGTTTAAAGTGTTTATTTTAGTCATAATTGCACTGTTTTTACATAATGTCTTTGATCTGTAGGTTGAAAAGAGGCAAAGCCAGTAGTCCACAGTAGACATAACCAAAGATAAACTTCTCTGTACAGTTTATGAAAATGAAGTCCATAGTCAGAGAGACACACACGAACATATAGTGCAGGGAGCTGAAACCCAGGATTCAGCATGCCAAAAACTACAATTCATTGCCATTTCAGCTAATGGAGTCCCTTTTCTGGATTTCTGCATTTACTTTAACCTTTACGTGGACCATGTACCAGAAAAAATCCAATGTAACAAAGCGGTCATGAAAAACTAGGAAGAAACCTTTACATCTCACATCCAGCATGACAAAAATAAATAATAAATCTGCAAAACTGGAACAGACAGCTAACTCCTTCAAGCCCTTCATCAGCAGAGAGGTCCAGCTGCTCTTGTTCCATGACCCTATTGGCCGCAGATGGTCTTGGAGACCCCTCAGAGGGTCACCTCCAGACTGGGAGCCAAATTCACCACGACAGCAGCAGTTTGGTGTCTATGGTGACTTAACAAAACAACCAAAATGCCTCTTTCTTGAAGAAGCAGCCAGGTCCTCTGTGTCTGCTCTCCTACCAGGACTGAATTTGCTCATCAACCTTCAGACGTAGGGACTGCAGCACCAAAGCAAGTGGCCTGTGACCTCTTGGGTCAGGGGATGAACCAGAATAAACAAGCTCCATAGTCCCATTTATCTCTCTCTTTTATTTTTTGCCTCTTTATTTTGTTTTCTAAAGCGAAGGAGCATCCCCTGACTGAAATGCTTGAACACTGAGGACATAATGATACTCTTTAATTGCACAAGTCCTTTGTCATCTTTATCTCTACCCAGAGGAGAGGAGGTTTGTAGAGGATCTATGGCCTTTATGTGAGATCTGCTGATGTAGCTGGGAAAGCAGGCTCTGTTGCACAAGTCCTTTCCCTTGGAAGTGCTCTCTTCTACTGGAAGACCAAACGTGTTTAGGGCATTCAGTGGGTCCCTCCCTGTATATTTGGTGACAATGTCTGGGCATTATTTTGTGACTGTTCTTTTCTTTATTGTTTTGCTTGTGTGCAGTTTTCCAAAGCGATGCCTGGAGGGTTTCATGCAGGCTGATTCTCCCAAAGCCCTCTCTGTAAGAGCAGAGGAAAAGGCAGGTTCCTTTGTGGGGCGTTTCAGAGCCAGAGCCTACCACAGCTGCACCAAAATGCTGAGCAATTCCCCTCTTGCAGAGCTCCAGGGGGGCCCAGGGAAGCTGAGAGAGGCCTGTTCAAACCCTCCCATCGATCCACTGTCCCATGCACTGTTGGTCTGTGAATGAATGTTATTGCAAAAGTGAATCACACTGTAATGACAAATGTTTCAAAAACAAAGCTATAAAATTCTTGACTCAGTTATTAACTTTAAATGAATTGTTTAGGTTGTTTCCTTCCACACACCCCACCCCCATTAACTTATTCTTGAGGGGAATGTATTTATGGAGCCATGTGCTTCTCACATGGTTGAGGCTAAAAATAGCTTTAGAAACTCATTCCAGCTAAAACTTAATTTAAAATCCAGTTTGTCAGCCTAACACATTGGTCTTTTAGCCTGGTTTCTTTATTTGTAATGATAGCCTTGACCAGTCTTTCGAGTGCTGATTATTTCCGGATTTCCTATACTGTTCCTCTGTTTAATAATATATAAATAAACACATTCCTGAGCCCAAGGAAACCCCCAAATTACATACAAAATTTATTTTCTCCGTATGGCCTGGACTTCCACTTAGGCAACAAGCAAACTCACTCTCATAAATACACATGTGCACTGTGGAGACAGGCAGCCCATGTTTCTTGCTTGGGTGGGGTTTTTTGGGGGAGAGAGAGGCTTATCAATTGTTGCAAGTATATGGTCTAAGTACTGAATGGTTTTTCCCATGTTCTTTTTGTCAGTGATCAGCAAATCAGATGCTTCAAAATGTCTGAACCCTCATGGGTCAAGTCCTTCTTCTGTTTATTTCAGTATGAGTTTTGTCACTCATTTTAAAGCAGAGACTGTAGCCCATAATAGACAATTATGCAATTCCTGGATGAAAGGGATGTTTTCTCCTTGCCCTAGATAATTAAGTCCAATGCAGAATCTTTCCATTCCCATCACTAGTTGTTTTTTTTTAATTGGTCTTGAGATGACCGTGTCCTGAGCTCCAAGGGTTGAAATCCTTTAGAAAGGAGATTTTCAGCCTGCGGTTTATGAATCTGTGGGGCAGCAACAGGCAGCTGGGGAAGGCAAAAGTAATGTCAGTAGGCTCAGGAACTGCACAGGGATCCATGTGAAACAAATGCAGCATTCCACATTAAAAACCAGAGGGAATGCCACTGATTTTGTTAATATTATGCTATACAGGGGAGAGATTTTGGTCACATAAGAATGCTTAGATTTGCAGAGAAATTTTTTGTTCTTCTAGTTTCAACACTTTTCTGTCTGAATCCCACTACTCACTTCTACAGTGCTAGGCATTATTTATTTAAAAGCATGGTCCTTTTTGCTTCCAGAAGTCATGTCAATAAATGATGCTGCATTCTCTCTGTCCAATAGGATGGAAGAGGTCACTTCCCTTTGTGCAAACCAGTTGCTGTTTTAGTAGACCTTTTTCAGGCCACTTGTATGTCTGTCCCCTTCCTTTGTTTTGGTCTAGCTCCCTTCTCACAGGGGAAAGTTCCTTCAGCTTTGTTTAGCTTTGTCAGTTTTGGCTTACCTGCTAAATTTAGCAATCACTTCTTAGATTTATATATACATATATATGTGTATGTATGTATGTGTGTGTGAATTTTTCTAATTAGTCTACTTTTTTTAATATTTACTGTTTAAATCATTTTCAGTAGGTGACAGAATTTTGCCTTTTCAGCCCTGACTGTTCAGTTCATTTCATCAGCTCTAGCAGGAGTCTTTCTGCAAGGCCAGGTAAGCTTTGTCTGCTCTTTTGCTGAAACGATCAGCGAATGTCAGTGGACTGGAAAGGTACCAAATCACTTTTCATTTTATTCTTGCAAGTCCTCTGTTTCTTTAAAGATTGTATCAACTGTTTGACTTGATACTGGTTTCTACAATAAGTAGATGCCATTACAGATGCAACCACAGCTTTACTCAAACCAGAACTGTTTGTGGTCCTCCTGCTTCCAAGAGGATTGCCATGAGTTTACTAGAGACAGAATTAAAGCTGCATTACTTAACACGTTTCCAAAGATACTGTAGGTTTGATAACCACAAGAAGGAGACAAACCAGAGCAATTTAAACATTTACAGATTCGTTTTCCCCCCAAGATGGTGTCCAGTTTAAATCAGTTTATCAGGCAGTCATATAACACATGTGAGTTTGCTTGGGATTCTTGGGGCAGGCTTCAGGCTCAGCACCTTTAACCATTGCTATTTTTGTTATCTAATGAATCTACAATCTGCAGCTTGAATTTCATACACATCCAATTGATCTCTTCAGACCTAATGTCTCTAATTGCATTATTAAGCAGGAATGACCATGCCTTCCAGTCCTTTTATATCCTGTATCTGGTTTACACATACATTCTCTACCTATTTCAGTCAGGGGGTATGGGATTTTTTAGTTGAAACTGTTAAATCAGTGAAAGCCCTAACAAAAGTGAGACTAACAGTAAAAGGTGCTTTATACTGGTATTGATTATTCCTGCAGATTGGAACACACTTTGTTTGCATCATCCCTGCCTGCAGGGACGGGCAGTTACACCCCAGTTATACCAGTTCCAAACTGGAAGAGTTAAACTGATGTAAAATCCCTGTGTCCTTTAGCCTCGAGGAACAATTGGGAGTTAAAAGGGCAGAAATCAGATTTCAAGCATGTAAGTAAATACATGCTAAAACCTAGCATTTAACATGAAATTATTTCTTAATGGCATTTTAACATGGTTGGAAGGGGCACAATACTCGCCACAAAAGGCAGGAAATTCAGAGTTAGCACCTGTGCACCATCACCTTCTGTGTGCTGGAACTGCTGCTCTGTGACACGTTTTGGGTTTGGCTGCTTCTCAGTTGTCTACACAGTCCAGTTTCTGCAGCCTCCTCTGACAGGGGTGGCCTTCAAACTCTGGGTGCTCTGCAGCAGCAAATGCCACCATGGGTGACACTCCCAAATGCAGCTTTCAGGTCTCTTTGAAGCTGGAGTGCTCAGAGCTGAGGAGCTGAGAGTTAAAATCTGCTGCTACCAGTGTTTGCCTTCTGCTTTGGAGCCCCTCTGACTTCATTATTTCCTCTATATGTGTCGTCATTAGCAATGCCAGTAAAAAAACGTCCCATTAATTCAGTACACTTAAGTAGCTCGAAGTTTGAAGGCTTTAAGAAAAAAAAAAAAGCGATTGTGAGATTCATGGTGAGAGCAGAACAGCAGATAACAGTTCAGGCTCTAACTACCACAGCCCCCCAGAGATTAAATACACAGCCAAAAGCTTCAGTGTGGCCCAAACTCGGCGCAGCTCCAGGGGATTAGAGGCAGGTAAGTATGTGAGGACAAACTGGCTTGCTGCTTGGCAGGGACGGGGATTTGGAAACCCAGGCCATCGCTACATCCATGAAAATCAAAGGACAGGAAGCAGGAGACAAAGTTCTGTTTTCTTCGAAACAAAGAGCTGCCAAAATATTCATGTCAGGGATTTTTTTTCTCTTCCTTTGGGCAGGCAGAGCTGGGTAGCAGCCGAGCAGCTCAAGACCTTGCCCACACCCAGGGACCAAAACAGAAAGTGCAAAGATGGGCACGTGTTTAGGGGAGCTCTGTAAACACAACCCCTGCACACAAACTGTTAAGTATATTCAGGATTAGAGTTTTTGCTTTGGCATCTCGTTATGTCCTTTAATGAAACTACTGGCAATAAGGTAGTCATTTTTTTTCTTTGGTTTGAATTTCTAAAAAGCATAATTTCAGCAATTTTTCTCTGTTCTTACACACACGAATTGCTTTAGACAGGAAGAAATTGCTTTAGACAGGAAGAATTTTCTAAATTGAGTTAGACTTGAATCAAATAATTGAAAACCTATTTTTAAAAAGCACTGTGGTACTTTGCATTCTTAAAAAAAATTCTTGTATTCCCAATTGTTTTTCAGTAAACTTTCATCGGTCTGTTTAAATTTCTGCAAGTGTGAATATTCATATTTCAAACATCTGGCCTGAAAATCAAACATTTCAGAAGTACTATATCCCCCCTTACTATAGAATTGTCAGTAAAACTTCAGCAACGACCAACTCGTTTCTTCGCCAAGGGGCTGGTTCTGCGTTATTCACACAAATTGGCTTTTTTTCCCCTTTGACCGGAATGGGAGCAGAATCTATCCTGAAATAGTAGCCCCCCTGGTTTAATCCATTGCAAGAGACAAACAAATAGACCCTTTGAAATGAGTTTCATCTATTGTGTCCCATTTGTTCTCTGAAGCAGGTGTCAATTGGATCTTTTCCTGTCTGTCAGTGCTTGAAATGCAACATGTTGTAGTTAAACCCACTTGTAAATTGTAGTGTTTTACAGAACTCCCCCGGAGATCTACTAAAAAGCTGCTTGAGTTTAAGAACCAGAAGTCAAAAAAGGGTTAATTTGCTTTCCCAGCCTCCTTCTCTCCATTTCTCGTTCTGATACAAGTGGTCTCTTGTTTAAAAAAGATCTCTCTACTTATATGTCTCATACTGTATATGTCTCATACTATATATATATATATATACAGTAAAAAGACTCTTCATACACAGGGTCTGATCCTGCCTTCACTGAAGTTCATTTATTTGTAAATCATGGAAAAGAATTTCCTTTTATAGTGGGCCCAGCCACAAATTTCCTATTTTCTTGAGCCAACAATCTTATCAACCACCTGCTTTGTGGATCTAGGGCTAGAAACTGCCTCAGTTTTTAATCTTGTGAAAAGGAGACTCTGGAACTAAAACTGCAAGAAGCTGGCCCAACTGCCCTGCCAGCTGGTCAGACTGGTTGGCTATCCAGAAGAAAACACCAGCAGCTTCAACAGCAACAATAAGCCCACACATCTCACGTTTCGAAAGAATGACATTATGTTAAGAAAATGCACTGGAAATGTATAAACTGTTACGTGAAATAACTGCATAGAATGAACAACATTATAAAGGCTTCATCAGAGGGGGCTGTGATGTTTACAGTGACGTGTGCCCCTTTTTTGTACCAGTCTTTCTAAACCCTCCCACGAGGATTTGTGTAGGATTGCACCGCCTCCTGAAGCCAATTCCAACTGCACGAGGATGTTACTAATAAATAGAGAAGAAAAATCTTAGTTGCTCATTAGCAGCAAGTAACTGTCTCGAGCAGCAAGGTGGAGCTCCAGGTATTGCTTTTTCCATGCTGCTTTGTTTCACACTTGCTATTGTCTTCAGGGTGCTAGAGGAGTGAAAATCTTCTACAGACAGGCCAGCTGCCTTGAATGAACACGTACTTTGATCTTCAGTGATTTCCTCAGTTGCAGGTACCAAAGTGCTGCACATTCAAACCATTCTCCCTCCATCTCTCCCTCTCTCTGAGTGCTGCACATGGCTGTAAAGCCACCACAGCCGTGTAGAGAGGCGCCTCCAGCCAACTCAGACGTGTGTATCCAGCCAACCAGAGCACTTTGCCCAAAACTTCTGCTTCTGGCAGGACCAGGAGAGATGTTTGTGTGATTTCCCCAGAGCCTGGTGAGTGTCTGTGCTCCCTGTCCGCTATTTACTGGCATGCACCAGCCAGGTTTCTGCAAAGGCTCTCTGGGCACCTTTCTGCAGCTTCTCTCTGTGCTCTGATCATCTCATTCAGACCCACTCAGACTTCCACCATTCCACCGTGGACAGTAGGTGAAGCTGAGGCTATCCAAACTGTGCCTGAGAGCACCAGCAATGTGCACATTTGTTTGCCAGACACCACATTGGAAGTTGGGTAGCAGAGAACGGTTTTCCTAGAATTAAATACTTGCGATGAGAGATCCCAGATTCTGTTTTCTTTCTCCATTGCCTTATTTGACATAAAGTCATCCTCCTTTAAAGGTGTTTCTAGTTATCCAATGTTTCCAGTTATTCCTGTCCTCTCCTAGCTGGGACATTCTCCAAGGAGTCCCTCACTACTTGGTGTTGTGATTATTATTGTAGGTACTGGAGTATCGCAGACGTGGGCACTGCTATGAGAAACACTGCACCAAGGGAGGACACAAAAAACAGCCTGCACATCCGGAAGGAGCATCTAATCCAACTGCCCATCCTTAGTTCAGGAGAAATTAATTTGACACCTCAGCAACTTAATAAAAAGCATTAAACACATTTGCTAGCTTAAATGATTTCTTCACTTGCTGTCAAAAATCCAAGCCTATTCTCGCTGTTTCATTACAGCCAAATGCCTTTCCTGAGCACATCGTCACAATCCCTACAGAACAAAGATTTACTTCCCATAAGAGCTTTTTCCCTGCATTTCAGAGAAATGTATGTTTTAAAAGACCTGTTACAGATCATTCAGATGTCTCTGCAGGGAATACAGCATTTGTCATCAGGGTCAGATTCAGGGTACCAGTGGCACTCAGAGAAAGAGGCAAATGGCAAGGACAGAACCTGCCCTCATTGTCCATGTTTCTGCCACCTTTGTTGAACAAAGTCCTTCTCTAATGACAGGATTGCAGCATTTTTCCTCCTATGTCAGCTTTGGTGTGCAGAGTTTATCTGGAAACATTTGCTTTATAGAAGAGAATGTTTATCAATAGTACTATTTGGTTCCTATGCACTGGCTCAAAATTGAGCTGAGAAACTTTAGTGTAAATTCAACACTTAAGTATTCAATTACTGGAGTACTAGAATATGCAGGTTTCAAAACCAAATATTTCGCTGATGTGGCATAATTTTGACTTGACAAAGCAATGCACAAAGATATTAGGAAATACAAAGTGTTGGCTATCAAGCAGAGTAACTGACTGAGCAAAACCAATAAAATAAAGCCCCTTAATCCCCTTTCCAGGAGGTATAACCAGACTAGGCGGATCCTTAGTATGCTAGTGCAGTAACTCACTAACAGGGGTTCAGGTCACTTTGCACAGGCTGTGCTACAGCTGTGTTGAAACACCCAGGTGAAGCCTGGTGACACTTAAAACCTGAAGCCACCAAGAAATGAGCTCTTTTCTTCCCCTCTGGGAATAAAGGCCTTCCTGCAATGGAGACAGGTGAACTCTTCTTTTAGGAGACAGACCTTCATCTCACCCACCATTACGGGATTCACTGTGAAATCCTCCTTTTCCTTTCCTGCTGCAGAGCTGTCCTTCAGCCTCAACTGGCCTTCTGGTTCTTTTATTATTATTATTATTAATAATAATAATTCTTATATATTATTATAATTAATAATTAATAATAATAATATTCATTTAAGTTTCTGATCTCCAGAGTCATAAAAGCAGTCTTGAAAAAAAACCAATTGCAAGCCAATAATGTGATATTTTCCCTGTGAAAGTGAAGGGTTGAAAACCATAGGTGCAGAAGGTACAAACTGCTCTGTTTATCTCTATTTCTTTCTCTTTTTTTAACTCACAAAAACGCTGGCTGCTACACGGCTCAACATAGGACAAGACCTGTCAGAAGCAATCAGGAAATTCAAGCCTCACTCAAACAACACCTTAGGGTAATTAACAGCTTTTTCAGCCATCAGCTGTGCCAGCATCACCTCCTTCCTCCGTTCTTAGCTCCCACCAGACGTGTTTGGGTACTGCCATGCACCCGCAGACAGCCTGCGTACGCACAGGGTGAGCTGCTGCGTTACTGATTATTTTATGGAGTAATTTGAATTTAGTGATTAATTCGGCTGAGTCAGGTTAGTGGATAAGCCAATCTAATGGCTCACTGCTGCCAAAACAAGGGGCTGCCTCCCTGCTCTGGGCCAGGGGGCCAGCTCTGCCACATGGCTGGCACTGCTGCCAGAAAACCACTGGGAAAAAAGGTAACTCAATCAAGAGTTGGATCCTTTACTCTGTAGCACTCAGCTCCACTACACCAATTCTGGCATTCTGCAGCGCTAAAAGTCTCTTCAGAGGAAAAGCGTTTGCTGGTTTCATTGTATTTCTCCAAAGAGGCAAAAATTGCCTTGTGGCAAGCTCTTGTGAAAGTCAGCAGAATTTAGAGTCTTTGGGCACTTCTGAAAAACCTTGCCCGGCATGCTGGTTCCCACAGTCCCGTACTGCCACAGCTTGGCAAATGCTCCAGTGCAGTTGCACATGATCAGTACAAAAATGTGCAGCATATTGAAAAGTGAAAATGTGGCAGAGTGTAAAATAAACAGAATTTGGTATTAAAAAACCCAGCCTAACAGTTGGGAAACTGGGCTGGACTGTTTTCTCTGTTTTCTCCATTTCCATGTTCCATAATTCAGACTCGTTATACATTTCCGGATTGGCTTCAAGTTTTAATATAGTGGCTGCTGAATTTCCAGCCTGTCACACAGGCAGCGCAGAATTCAGAAATCTTGACCTCGGCTGGTGGCAAAATATGTAGATCGGAAGAAAAGCACTGGTCTAGGAGAAGCAGGGAAATGGAGAACTCTAAGCTAATCAGTTATTTTAAAAAGAGGGTGGTTACTATTCAAGTAGTAATTTATTGAGATAAAGGAACCATGAGTCACAGAGAGACTGAGGTTGCCTGCAGGGGAATGTTATTCTTTTTTCTTTCCTTTTTTTTTTTTTTTTAAGAGAAGACCCTTGTGTGTGCATTTGCAGCTTACAGCTAAGAGGTTGGAGCTAGAAGCTAATCAGCCATTCCGTCTCCTATCTGCTGATCTGCTGGCGTTGGGGGAAGGGGAATGTGGGCAAACAGGCATTAAATTCCACCGGCAGGCGACGGAAAGGTATTCCTTGATAAGCAGCATCCAAGATGATGAGCCGTAAAGCAAAGCCCCTGTGAGGAAGCAGGGGAAGAGGCAGGGAAAGCTTTAACCATCTGTCTCAGCCCAGCCTTGCTCAATGCTTGCCAGAGCAGAGGTCACCACCAACAATAATAACCCTGGAGAAGCCAGACGTATGCTTTCCATTCACCAATAATCTACAAAGCGTCTTAGGGTGAAATCCTGGCTCCTCTGAAGTCAATGGGAGCTTTGCCAACGACTTCAGTGGAGCCAGGTTTTCATCCCTGATAAATTTAAAGCAACCCCCAGGCTTAAAGATGAAACGACGGCATCCTGGGAGTGGGTGCGGGCTGAGGACCAGCAACGCTTCTCTGAAAAGCTGTCAGATCTTACAGACAGGATGCCTCCACAGTCCTGGGAATACCAGGATGGACAGTAAAGGGCTGAAGTGGACAATCGGGTAAACGCCAATAATTTTTAACTGCTGGGACTACTTCAGTATACGACCCCAGTGAGTCTTGATACTGTGACATAAAACCCAGCGGTCCTTCTCACTTCTGAGATAAAGAATATAAAGTGAGTTATGTTGGTTTATTTTATATCAAACTAATTTTTTTTCTCTCCCCTCCTTATCCAGTGACTCTCATGTTGGCCTTGAAGTTTGTCACCTTGTGGCACTCATCCAAAGTGAGGATTTTTCACACTTGAATGTGTACAATCAATGAAATGGACTGAAATGTTCGTTTCAGTCACTAGGACCACCCAGCCTCTGCAATGTGCTGTGTCTCACTTAGGCAATACTTCATTTTTCAGGACTCAACACCAAGTGTAGGTGCCTGCACAGTGATGAAGACGGGTTGGCCCTGGGCAGTGTGGTGGACAGCACGTGGGGTGGTAAGCTGTGATGGCCACAGCAGGAGACAGGAGCATGACCATCAGGACATGCCAGTAGGGACATCACAAATTCAGCCCTGGACAGAGTTTCTTGGCCTGGAGCACTGAAGGTGGCATTGAAGTGGCATTTTTGTTGGCAGGCTGGTGTAAGGGAGACATGGGCCCTTCATCTGGCAGTGTCATAGCTGTAGCCAACAGGCTCCTGAAACACCTCCCGGGAGAGTGTCCTCATCACATGGTGGAGGCTGCAACATGGACAGCCACAACCCGCTCTTGAAGCTGTGCAGTGAGGAACATGGGATCTGTGAGGTATGGGAGAGGCAGGGCATCAGAGGAGCTCCCACAGCTTACTGACTGCCCTCACATGAGCTGAGCTACACCACCTGACTGGGCACTACAGTGTTCATCAGAGCGTGGGCTCAGTGCATTTTCCCTGGCACTGGCAAGGAGCCAGGAGTGCACAGGAGCTGAGTCTGTCTTTATCACTGAAGGGAAGAGAAATGGAAGGTAAAAGCAGGAGGTGGAGGGGTGAGCTGTGAGCTGTGAACCTTCACAGGGAAGGAGCTACCACAGGAACACACCTCTCTTACCCCAGCACCACTGTCAGACCCACTTGCTCATCCACCTCCCTGATGAGTGCCCATAACCATATCCCAGGAGCAGCAACCCCCTCAGGCTAGCGATGGATCTCCTCCTCCTGGTGAACCCTGACTTCATTTTCCAGGGACTAAATGGTGGCCGCTTGAGCAAGTGTCCACCCAGCTGGGAAAAGAGAACTTTCCCCTTTGCTTTTAAATCCATCCCCCCTACAGGTCATGATTCAGCTGTCTGGATTCACTGATGAAGTCATGTGCCAATTGAACAGTGTTTGTGAATTTAAACGGGCATCTCCAAAGCACGTGTGCACACTCCTGCCCGGCTGCCCCAGACAGCCACACAGGGAGCAGTGCCATACCCAAGTGCCACTCTTACACCAACTTTTTCCAGTGGGAAGAGGCTTTCGTTCCTCACTGCCATCCGCTCGCAGCTGAGAGCAGCACTGCTCTGTCCCTCCCTAGCTTTGCACAACCGCTCAATGCATTAATGTGCCACGAGGAAACGCACACCAGTACGGGCCCATCTCATCTGTATTAAAGATGTCTTTTGGTTCAGTTTCATAAGGCAAGGGAGAACTTGCATTACCCAGAGCTCGGCAGCAGACCCATGTCTGTGTTATTCACATGACTGTCACTCAGACTGTTTCGCATTACGAGCCTTCAGCCTTGCTCTGGCTGTCGATTTGTACTATTAAGCTCTGAAATACAGAACCCATGTGGCCAAGTTTCCACTTTTCTTCAACAGCTGGGATGCACTGACAGCCACTAGGTATGGCCAGACTTCGGCAAACCTGGAGGACACTTGTGCCTCTTGGCTGCCAAGCCTGCCTCCTGTAACTGCCCTGCTTCTGCTCGCTGCCACCAGGATCACAGCAATGGTGGCAGCAGGAGAGCCCAGGCCGAGCGATGACAGCTGAAGCACATCAGTGTTTTTATCTTCTCAATATTTTGATTAGCCCAAGGAATGTTTGGGTTAAAAAAAAAAAAGGCACCACATTTTTTAAAAGCCACGTGACGGTCCCACAGGCTGTTATGACTTTATGCTGTATCAAATAGCTCCGTGTGAGCCCCCGTGTCACCAAGAGCATCGGTGCCGTATCAGGTATTTTTCAACAAGTGATTTCACAAGATAGAAGTTGTACCTCTGATGCACTCAGGGCAGACCCATGGGAGTCCCTACCCTGCACAATCATCTATGCTGATCATTCCTACTGCAGTGCCAACATGGAACATCTTCATGGATTTAAACATCTTTAAATCTGAAGGTCTGGGGTTTGTGGCTTTTGGTCATGTCTTCAATGATACCCCAGTGCAATTATTTTAACCATATTCTTGCCTGATTCCTGCGCCATCATTGACAGTGGTTATCACTGGAAGGGTACGATACATCATTCTGACTCATTCATGACCACAGCCTTCAGATGCACCAAGACCTGCAAGAAACCTCCCATGAGCTCTGATTCTCCTCATGCCCCAAATGTGCCAGTTTTCCAGGTCGGGCACACTGCAGGCTAAGGCTCTGCATGACGTGCCTCGGTCCCAGCTGGCACTGCACGCTGAAAGAACATCTCACCCTTACCTTGCAGGAACCCTGTGGAGGACACCCGTCTCCAGGTGAAAATGTTTAGGGTTGGGGAATACTTTTCTCCCAATTTGCCCACTTAGACATTTTAGATTAGTTCAGCCTCCCAGCTGTCACACACTCACAGATTCTTCGTATCCTCATTTTTACACATAACATTCTCAATTGTGTAAGAACAACAACAAAGATTCCAAAACTCCCATTTTTTGTTAGGTGGCTTTATTTATACTTCAAGTTGATTTAAGCTGTGTTTGTTCTTGTTACACTGAGCTGCACCTTGAGCACTCACAAAGAGGTCCAGCTCCCTCAGACCGGATGCTGAAATATTGACTTATAGCAAGTGATAATCCAACCCTCATTTTCACATATTTTCAAGTCCACATTACTTCTAAATTTGAAGGCCTCCCATCTGAGAGAGAAAGCTTTTTCCACTGTACTGCAACAGTCAGCAACCAAGAGGAAGAGTAAGGAGCGTCAAACCCCAGTGGAGTCCCACCAGGGATGCACAGACCAGCTGAAAGGGATGTGTCACCCCAGTGCAGATCCATCCCAGCCGAGCAGAGGTGGCAGTCGGGACGCAAGGTGCAGCCGTGTGCGGGATGGGGTGCGGCTGCAGCAGTGGGGTGTCCTGGCAAAGCAGGGCATGCAGAAGAGCAGGTCGGCACAGGGAGGAGAGGAGCGGGGGGGGGA
>VZTE01000778.1:926550-1076765 GCA_013397775.1 Eulacestoma nigropectus | reverse complement strand
CCGCCTCCCCCACCACCCTCCCGCGTCCCCCGGGGCCGTCGGGGGCGGCCGGGCAGCGCGGGGCCGGCCGGGCTGACGGGAGCCGGCGCCGTGCACCTGCCCCGACCGCCTCCTCCTGCTTCTCACGCCTCCCGCGCCTGTCCCGAGCCCGAGGCTTCCCCCGCCCGAGGGCTGTCCCCGGGCGCGCACGGGGCGTCCCCTGCCCGCCTTGGCTTTACGCTGTCGGGGGCAGCGGTGGCAAAGTCCGAGCTGCTCCGGCGCCGCGGTTCGATGCCGTGCGGGAGGCGTCGGGGCGGCTCCCGCGCGTGTTCCCGCAGCGGACGACGGCCGGCGCACCTGGGGAGCCTGTGGGGCGGGCGAGGGATGGAAGCAGCCGTGTCAGGCACGGCATGTCCCACCCAGGGCACCCCTTCGTGAGGGCACAGCATTCCCCAGAGTGAGGGGGGAACAAATAGGTGTATGGTCTCGGGAAATACTGGAACAAAATGTATGGCTTTCCTTGGAAAGCATCAAGAGAAAGGCTGACAGTCCTGAAATAGGCAAGAAACTCAGAGGGATAAGTGCTTGTGATGTGAAGGACAGCGCTTGTGACCCAGCCAGCCCATTACAGTCTTTTGAAAGACTTCTCCCATGAAACCAAACTGTATTATGTCCAACTGAGGTAAAGGACTTTTTTGTTCTGTTTCAGTGTTTTTGCAGGTGATTCTTTTTATTCAGTATCACATGTTGCCATTCATTTATGATGGTTGGAGACAGCGATCAAAGCTGCAGAATCACCAACATCCCCAGACAAAGCTTGTAAATCTCTGGTCAGTTCCATGTGCCCATGTATCTCTTTTCCCCTGTATCCAAGCAGTAAAAGAAAAATTGTCCGCCAAGTCACACGATGAACTGACAGAAAAAATATTAATTATTATCACCATAAATTATCACCATAAATTTACACAAACCCTCCATCATCTGGGTAAGAATCATAGCACCAGCAGAGTATAAAAGCACAAGGAAAAGTAAGGAGCTTGCAGGCTGTACTGATCACTGTAGGCATGGGATCCACAGCTGGTGGTCCACAAAACGAACCCACTAGCCACAGCAGGGAACCCAGAGCTGCAGGCTCAACATCCTGGTCACAGCCTGCAGTCAGGTCCCCCTAACTCGGAACACCTCCTGCTGAACTTGGTGGGAGTCCTGCTTGGGAGTGGGTTGTGCACTTCGGGTAAGGCCCCACCGTGCTGTCTCTGTTTTGAGCTACAGTTTTATCACCGGCTTGACATTCCAGGATGTTTTTTTTTTAATATCTGCAAGATTTCTGGTAATAATGTTTTATAAATGATACTTTCTTTCCTCATGGGCACTGGAAATGCCTTTTAAAATGATGTTCCTTGGAAAAGAAAATTTGGAGAGGTTTTTTATGAGGTGTTTGCTATCATTAGAATAACCCTGAATTTGCCTTTTCTTGACAGGCTTGTAACATAATGAGAGAAACATCTGGCCAAGTGGGAACTGTGGGTGTTGCCTTTTCCCTGAGGAGCTCCTTTTAGAGCACTGTTGTAAGGTTAGGGTGAAACAAGAGGAAAATTATCTTCAGATAATTATCCTGGATTATTATCATTGTAGTTGGCTGTCTCATGAAAATCTGTAGATTGTTGACTTCAAGAACTTTTTCTGTCCAGTGATTTTTTACTGATTACCTTAATAAACTCTGTGCCTTTAAGCACCGTGATAGCTTTAGCAGTTCATATTTTCATAATGTTTTGCCATTTGTAGAATTGAGATTTTTATATACTTCCCAACTGAATTGATTCTGCAGTTATGTATTTGAGAGACTGTGTCTGTATAAAACGTTATGGGGGGGAAAGGATATTGATTAGAACAATTGGTTAAACAGATGGAAATCTATCAATTTTTTGGGTTTATAACTTCCAGGGATTCTATTGCTAGCTGGATTCTATTGCTTTAGAAAGCTACAGTTAAACAGGCAGATGCTTCCATTCAGAGCATCACAATATAGATCTCAATGGGAAGTTTGCACTGGGATCTTCTGATTCTGGCAGGTTTTGGGCTGTGTCATGGCACGTGCTGAAGTGAAAGGCAAAATCCTGGAGCAGTGCACTCCCAGGGAGAGAATCAGAGTGGGAAACAAAACTGCACAAACTCAGACTTGTTGATATAAGCACTTAGAAATCTCTCTCTTTTCTGTCATGGTAGGTCTGTGGAGAGGAGCGATTGTGAGAAGTGGGTAGATCAGTGTTGCATTTGATGAAATATCATTTAAAGAAATGTGGCAAATCCAGGAAAGAGTAATCTTTGCAACAGCTGTTTATAGATGTCTTCTGACATGGCAAATTTGTATCAAAAGCCCCTGGTAATTATCAAATGCCAGATACGGTACTTTAGGACTTAGGCAGTCTGTTTGGAAGTGGTCAGAATTGGGTCCTTTTTACATAAAACAGATTCGGGAAGAATTCTTAGTAATCTTAAAATATTGTTGGAGATTTAAATAGTCTAAAACACTTGTAAGCATTTGAAGTCTGATTCATTAAGGGAGGAAGAGCTTCTCTTTCTCCCATACCTTCGTCCTCCATATGGAGGAAGGATTTTGTAGGATAGGTTTTGATTTCTTTTGGTCTTTCAGTTGGGTTAACCCCTGCAATTAATTAGACTGAGGGATGAAAGAAATATAGAAAAAAACCCTTCCATCCTAAAATTAAACAAGTTATTTTTTCCTCCCTCTTGTTTTTTCCCGTTGGTGCTTTTCCCTGCGCTGTGTGTGCCTCCACAGATTCCAGATGTCTGGGATTGTCTTGTGCTGCTATGACTGGCTGTAAAGGAGCAGCAGTGAGGAGAAAATCCTGATGTACTCTTGTGGTCCTCTTTGGGATGGGTGAGACACAAGCACAGGCTCCTTTGGTTCACTGCTGCAGCAATGGTTGCTGGACCTCCGCGTGGCTGCGGTTTCATGCTGCTGTTAGAACTGGGTTGTGGCAGCAAAAACTAACACAAAATGGGAAATCCACACTGGAGCTGTAAAATAGCTCAGTCTTGAGTTACGAGAGGGAATCAGCTTTGTGTTTCTCAATCAGATTTTATTCCCCTCCTTCCATCTCTTCCAACAGGGGAAAAAAAAAAGGAGAATTGGGGAGGGGGGAGATTTTTGCTGGTGAGAATTCTACTGGGTCTAATTTAATTAGCATCCAGAAGCTGTTGTGCAGCATATTTATGAAATAAAGAAGTACAAACTTCCTTTTCTGAAGAAGAGCAGATGAAGAGATGGAAAAAAGCATCCTGAGTATGTTTTTATCTTTTTACATAGTTCTAAAAGGAAGGGAAGGCTTGAACATAAATTTTGGAAGACATTTTTAATACTTCAGGATGCTCTAAAATCTGTGCTTTCATTCTAAGAGAAAATATTTCATCGCGAAGTTTATCCCCATCACTTCTAATTTTTCCATAGCAGGCCTTGCACACCAAGAAAAACAGTGTTCCCACACCAAGAAAAATGACCTTGTAAAATTCAGTAACAGAGCCACCAACAATATATGCCATAGTACATGAAGTCAGATTCTCCACTGCGGTACTTGCAGCAGTATTACATTAGCCTGAAGCTCGGTAGTTGCGCTTAAAACTGGAGCTGCGTAAGAAAACATAATTTGAAAAGCAGCACAATGCCGTAAACGGATTTTTTCCTTCCAATTGCCCTGCTCCTGCCCTTGCCCCCCTCTTCATAAGCGTGCAAGCAATTACAGCGTGTCGGAAACGCTCTCTGAGCCCTACCAGAAGAAACACATTTTGCTGTATATAAATGGTTGCACAAGAGTCGCTCTCCAAGCTGCGCGAGGAGCCCTTTACAGGGCTGAGCTCGTAATTTTCTCCCAAGATCCCCAGCTCAACGCCATGAGAAGTTTAGCAACGGTGTGCTGTCTGCTACCTTTGCTGGGCTGCATTTCAGTCTTTTCACAGGGCTTATGGGTTCTTGCTGACCCTTGTACTGCATTCAGGCAATTTGCAAAACCATCTCCAGTCAGATACGGTGACATATTTCAGCTTTCTGGCTTCCTCAGTTTAGTAGGACTCAAGCTGTTTACTTTGGGAGCGTTTTAGACTGGGTTTTTTAAAAGCTTATTTGAGCTTTGGAGCTTTACTTTTGGTTTGCTCTAATAGGAACCGATTGTTTAAGTCATCTTTGAAAAGCTGTCGATTCCACGTTCTGCCTTCTTGTTTTCCAGACTGCCCTTAGCCTGGATAAGGTGCCAGTAAGTGGCTCTACACTGTATATTTACTATGAACACTAAATCTTTCTCTGCCTTAAGAGAAGTTTATAACATTACATGAATAGCTTTCAGAGCAGGTGGCTTGTGAATTGGGCAGGCTGATTCTCTGCAGCCCAAAGTCTCTTTTTGGTGAGGTGGTTCCTCGTTGCAGAGGATGCCGTTTTGTGCTTTTTGACAGTGACAGTGAAACCTGCCTGTTCTCTGCAGGCTTTTCTGTGTAGGTTCTTAACTAAAGCTCACCCTTTGGCATATGTTCCTCCAGTTATGCACTACGATTTAGCAATGGCTTAGACCATGTGCAGTTCGTTCTCTTGTCTCCCAAGGGAGGGAATCGTGTGTGCTCTTTAGTGGTTTTGCTAGTGGGCTGTGGCTTGTTCCAGGGGAGGGAAGGGTAATTAGCTTTACGTGTACGGCTGCTGCATGCACGGAAGCAAAGGATAAAATGGGAAACAAGGGTGAAGGACTGAGACTGCTGCACTGAGCAGAGGACCATTTTCTGGCCTCCATTGCTCCCAGGAGAGACTCTTATACCTTTCAAACCCCGCTTCCAGAAATCTCCAGGAAGTATTAATTAAACTGCTCTTCATACCTATCACTTTGATTAATTTCCTAGCACACTAACATCCTTGGTGGAAAAGAGCTACTACACCTTCAGGGTAGGATGTGGCAAGATTTTAGTATCTTAGACTACTGCAATAATTCAGAACAGGTATCTAAGAATATTTTATTTAGTTATGGCTGCAAGGAGCAGTGCTAGGCAGGTATGAATGTAACTTCCTGAATTAAATTTTACCAAGGTGTTTGGATGAGGCATATTTTGCTAAACATCTCTTCAGCTCAACAGCTAACAGTTACTGTATTGCTTATCCTGGATCATCACTGATAAATACCTAGCATTAAATCACAAGGTGCCTCTCTATTTTGTCTCTGTAACTATAGATCAGAGCAGTTTTTTCCTAGTGCTTCATGATAGTCTCTTTATTTCTGTTTTGAGCAAGATTTAGTATTGTTTTCCAGCTCTTTATAGTATTGGGCTTTTTGTAAGAAAAAAGCAGTGTGTATTGTTCTACATTCATTCTGGGCCATCACAGTGTCCTCATGTCCATTCCTATGGCCCTGAAGCCAAACACAAAACACAGTGGCTACTACAGGGAGAGGTCCAGTGACATTCCTCGTTTTGCCTTTCTCTTCTCTCAGTTGATCCTTACCTGTGCTCTGGGGCTGTGTGTGAGGGCAGAGGGGTTAAAGGGAAACCTGCTACTGGGGGCTTGAGCCCTATGGCCAGATGGATGACTCATGGAAATGCAAGGAGTGGTAGGTTTGAGGCTGACTCCTGGGAAGGTCTAGAGCTGTAGTGGTTGCCCTTAGTGAGAATGGAGAGGCCAGGAGTAGGTACACAGAGATCCTGGATGGAGCTGCATTGGTACTTTTCACTTTGGTTCATCTAACTTGGACAGCCAGCACTAGTTCTGGAGTAGCTTTTATTTTTAACTCTTGGTTGATCATGTAGAGAAGTTTGTTCTACACAGGAGGAGCACAGTTGGTCACAGCAGCTATAGCAGTGATACAACCACACTGCTACTGACCTTTTGCTCTTACCTGGCTGGCACAAAACTCTCCTTTGCTTCTCTTGCTTGCTTGCCAGCCCTTAGGTTCAGTCACATTTCCCTGTTCCGTCCTTTCCTAATGCCAGCTGTCCACAAAAACAGGAGGCCTGGAGCTGCAGCTCAACAGTGGCTTCAACAGTTTCACCCTTGTACTGTGTGGTGCTGGTCAATGTGCACTCCCCTGGTTTATAACATCGCTGTTAGGACCTGCAGGTAGGTAGCTGAGCCCCAGTACTTAGAGGTTCAGCATACTGAGCTGTTTGATGCTTTGCTCTGCTGCGGAATTCCTTTGCTGAGGAGACATCTGTTTAACCAATCCAGGCTATGTTGAATGTGAATTGGGAACTGTGGTTTGAATTCAGCATTGTTCTTTTGTCTCTGCTCGTATCTACTACATTTTTATATCAATAATCAGTGCTGAATTGCTCCAAAATGGTGGAAAACACAGTCAAACAATGGAAGAATTGTCGATAAGGTGGAAACTCCAACTGTGTTATGTCACAGCATCTGAAAACTTCATAGGAAGTGAAGTGCAGAAGGCAGTAGTATTGATAGTGGTGCAGACAATGCAGGCTTGGCCTGCCAACGTAATATGTATGTTTGAAAAGCTTTCTGAAATCATATGTGATAGAGGTGACTTCTGAAAACTCAGTCATTGGTAGGTATTCCAGTGGGAAGAAAAAATCAGTTTGAAAATCTCTGGTTTTTAAGATGCACAGATTTGTGAACATTCATGCTTAAGAATTTCTCATTTGTTTTCCTTTGTTATGTAGAAGTGCACAGAGTGCAAGTAGTGCTAGGAAATCATTTTGCCATACTCTTCTTATGGTTACATTCTTCTGCATCACTTTAAAATCTTGCAATACACTCATATGTCAAATATATAGGCAGACAATTGAGATGTTTCCTTACACAAGCATAAACCTAAAAAATTGAAGCAATGTAGTTTTGCTTTGTGCTTACATTCTGATTTAGCAGCTTTGGCAAGTTTACCTGTCAGAGTTGGTTGCTTTATGCTCTTCTGTGTGCTTTGCCAGTCTTCCTTGCAAACAGATGTGGTAGTACCCAGTTGTGCCTCGTTTGTTCTCTTCACGGTGTTGGTTAGTGCTTTTTTGGTCTTTTTGTTACGACTCTTACCTTGCTGTCTGCTTTAAGACTACACTGCATAAAAGCCCTTTGAGTTGACTGAATAATGTTCAGTTTTCAGAAAGATGACTTTTTGAAAGTATGATTTTTTCAGTGGTGTATTTTTTTTCTTTATTTTACTTTTCAAATCTCAACCCAAGCTTATGGAGGTTGAGGTTCCAGTATTGTGGTGTAGCTTGTGAGCGATGTGCAGTGCAATGAGTCTCCAGCCTGAATGGAGGCTCTGTCACAAATGAATAATGAAGTGTAACTTTAAAGTGAAAAATACAAAGTGCTTTAGTAAAAGGCAGAAGGAAGCAGTCAATGATGCAGTGGTTACTGCTGCACTTTAAGACCATTGTGCTTATTTTACAAGTTTTAAAGACAGTAAATGCCAGGCTAAATTCATAGTCCAAAGCTTAGAGATGAATAACATTTCCAAGAAATAGCGTAGTGAGCTCATTGGTACACAGCAAGAGCAGAATGTTTCCAGTGTTGGTATTTCCATGTACTTTCGATTTGAAATACCAGAAAAAGAAAGAAAACAAAGTAAAATGTAACTTCTTATTGTAATAAGGGATGGCTCGCCACAGTGGTCACTTCTGTGCACCCTAATGCTTGGTTAGAGGAGCTGGTGTGGGCGGTACTGGTAAGCAGTTCCTTTATCCTTTTGTCCTTGTTTTTCAAGTGCTTGGAGAACTCATAGCTGTGGGTCATATCTTTTTTATTCCTCTCGTCTAGCAGGACAAAAGCAGGCCTGGAGTTGTTCACCTCTAAGCCTTTAATGTACGGAGGTGCTCCTGAAGATGAGAGGGGAAAATCAGAGATGAAATCTTTCTCTCACACTCTTGGTGGAGTCAGTGCACATTGAAAGGCAAAAGGAGTTCAAATATCCCTTGGCTTTTATGCCTCCGTGCTAGACCTGCATTCTTAGTGTGTTTAAATTGACCTTGCTCCACTGACTTCCACAAAGCAAGACAAGTCAATGATTTGTGTCAGCTGCAGAGTCAAGATCCTCTTGAACATGAATCTTTCACAGCTCAGTTTTTCTACAGAACTGATAAGCACATAGCACATGTCATCAGGACCTCCGTCCATAAAGACGAGCTGGGCCCTGGCATGTGGCTTTCTTCATGTTGCATGAATTAATTTCCATCTGTTATGTTTCATTGCACTGAAAAATCCAGGACGGTTTGTTCCACAGTAGTTCTTCCTTGGGAAGATTAACATTTCCTCTTTGCCAGCATGGCTGTGGAGATCAGTTCTTGTGACAAAACCAGTGAGTTCTGTGTAAATGTCTATAAAAACCAAATAGTGTCCCATCTGTTTCTGCCACTGGGGCCACTCTGAGAAAAGTGGATTCCTCCCCTTCTAAGGAGCAGTTACTGAGTCCATGTTGTCCGTGGGACAGGTTTAAATTCCTGAATGCTCCCTTCAGGCATCTTGCCTTTGCATTCCCATTGAGCTGGGTGCTCAGATACTGAGGTTGGGCACTCAGTTGAAACACTTCCTCTAGTAGAGGAATGCCCAGGAATGCTGAGCAGGAGGTGAGGTCTTTGCACGGGAAGAGCTGTGCTGCAGGCTGTGATAAAGAGAGGAGGTGACTGACAGCAGAGAAATTGTAACAGAAATAACAGGGAAGAGGACCTAGTGATAAGACAACAAGTTTTTTTTAAGCTAGTGCTTCAAAAATTAGTTACATGGCTTTGGTATCTTTATTGCCTTAGAAGCAACCCAGTAGCAGCAGTTTTTGCCTGAAGAAACCATAATGACTCCACTGGAAGCAGCTGCCGAAGTTTACTACAGATAAAACATCAATTTGCTTGGTTTTACCTGC
Organism: Eulacestoma nigropectus; assembly: GCA_013397775.1. NCBI lineage: Eukaryota > Metazoa > Chordata > Aves > Passeriformes > Eulacestoma > Eulacestoma nigropectus. The sequence continues at coordinate 1,067,928 of VZTE01000778.1, read as the reverse complement.
CATATGCATCAGTGCAGGGTTTTAAAATCAACATGGGATTGGTCTCAATGTAACATTAGTAACCAGATATTTACTAATGTCTGTTTGCACAAGCTACCCAAAGAAACTAAAAGGATTAAGAGTTAAAAATAAAAAATGAAAACCATATCTGTCTAGAGTAGATTCTGTAACACCCCACTATACTCACCTCCTACATCATGTAAATTGTTTATGCACTATTTAATTTCATAGCCAGAAATTATTTAGCTTCTACTTAGCAACATGACAGCAAAAAACTGCCCATCTTTAATGTCTGTGGATGCAACTCTCATCTGAAAGTGCCTCTGGAAGTTACCTCAGTAATCAGACTGCAGCTGTTTAAGATGCAGTCTGTATATTGGCATTTTGTGCTCCTGACTTTAAGATTCTCTGGACTGAAGAAGTCTGTAAAGGCTCACTGCACAGAGCAGGCTACAACAAAGCAGTTAACGATTCTCGTGACATGAATGCTGCCATTTCAGTTTATTTGTATGACATTGGCATTCTGTCTTAAATGTATTGCTTTTTATTATTTGGTTGGGGGGTTTTTTTGAAACCAACTCAGTATTAGGCATGGGTATGCATCTTAGCTAAACTATAACCTAGCCAGTCCATGCCTTTTGCCCTGTGAAGTGCCCGGAGTTTTTCAAAACATGTAACCACAGTGATATTTTTATAAAGGAATGTTCACCTCATGGGATTTTTTTAAGGTGTTCTATTTTTTTTTTCCAAGTTACAGCTTCACTTTATTGTACATGATGTCCAATAAAAAAGATATATGTCTGCGACTGGACTTTGAAAAAGGGCCATGGTGCCTATTCCATTTAAAGGGAATGAAGTCAAGCAGTAAATTTGCTGGTCGCCCTTTTCATATTGACTGTATCTTGGCCAGCAGTTGGTCTTTGATGTTGTAACAATAGAGCAAAGGCAGAGGAGGAGGAGGATTAGGACCTCCGTAATATAAAAACAAGCCTGCATTCATCATGATTTTTATAGAGCATAGTCCCTGTCTATTGGAGGTTTGCAGAATAGACTTAATGTTCTGCAGAAGAGTACAGCAACTTTAACATTTGCAGGTGGTTCACAATTCATCCATCATTACTCCTACCATCTCTTCTAAATTCAGTTTGTTTAGGCATTCAGCATTTAACTTTTCCTATCTTGTTATTCCTTTCTAAAATAGGAAAACAGATATTTGTCAGGACAGAGCTTCTGGAGAATCGTTTTCCATTATGGGGGTTGATTGTCATATTATTTATGAAAGGCTCACTGCAGCTGGCTAATAGAGCATCTATTCCTCACCTCGTGCTTTAGAGTCCAGGCTTTTTTTGGGAGAGAATAGGGTGCTTCATATGCGTATGTCTAACACTCGTGAATATACACCTCAGACAGGACCCAGGGCAGTCACACTGCCTGTGTCTTTCAGACGTATCGGCACAATAGTGCCAAAGGTTTCCAATGAGCTGTGTAGCCTGTTAAGAGTCCTGGAGATTTTGATATGTATTGAAATGGTAGCAGCACTAGCTCTCAATCCAAACATGCAGGAGGAAAAGGGTCATCCATTTCCTGAAAATGTGTAAGGTACCAAGATGTGCTGTGTGCTGGTGGGAGCAGATAGGCTTCAAAATGTGAGCAGAGCTTGGTAAGAGACAAATAATCCATAATGTGCTGTTGCAACCATGTGTGTAGCATAGCAAATGTGGAAGGCAGCATGAAGAGGGTGTTCCCAGGGATGCAGTGATGGCAGCAGCAATGAGCCTGCTGCACGGGGATCTGCAACAGAAGCCCGAAGGCAGCTCTTAGGAAACCATCTGGGGCTGTGTCAGGTTAAATTGCTTTACTGCACCCAATTCTAGTGGCTCTTGCTTAAGGCGTGATCCTGAAGTCTCCTGACAAGGCAAAACACCTGGAAGCTTGTCTACCAGACTCCAAAGACATCTGACCCAAGGAAGGGAAGGGGTGGGGTGAAGATGCCAATCCGTGGTGCATTTGACAGTTCAGCACTTGATTTAGGGTTGGATCCTGTGCCTTCTAGGTGTTCAGATTAGTCCGGTGAGTCCAAACTCATGAACGAGTCACTGCTTGCCAGCTGAGCTGCAGTAGCTCCTTAGATGTCTCATTCCGCCTTCATCCCGCACAAAATACGAGGTGACTTTATCACTAAGTCAGCATTGAGCAAACAAACCCTGCCCAGAGCTCTCACTGGGGTGACGGCACTCTGTCCTCGTACCGAGCACTCCATGGTCACCAAACGCATGGCTCGTCAGAGGGGAATCTGGTTTTTAGTTAGCATCTACTATGATGGCCATTAGAGAGGCAACATCTGGTGCAGAAAATGCACACATGCTATTTCTGTGCTCAGCTCAATGTGTCCTTCGTTGAACCCAGATACAGCATTGTCTTGGCTATTTCTGCTTTCCTCAGCTGATGAAAGCAAACTACGTGAGTATAAGCCAGTATAAAGTGGGAGTTCTGGCTAGTTAGAGGCATCACCTAGTGTTTAAAAGGGTTTGCCCTTGAGAGATCAATAGCTCTGAAAGGGCTGCTGAAATCCTTCAGTGGATATGAATTCAGTTCCTGCTCTTCTTTGATCTGGCATTCATGGCATTTTGAATAATGTAAATCAAAGCTGCCTTTCTCACCTACCCATCCCTCTTTCTTCTTCTGTCTCCTAAGAGGATCATTTTTTCATGTTCTTAGGGATACAGCTTTGGCTGTCTTAACATCAAGATAAAATGAACTCATTATTTGCATAACATCAGAGGAAGGGCCAGATTAATGCCACCTCTCTGATTTTTTTCCTTCCTTTATCCTGTTCCTACAATAAAATACAAGACGAGTGTGCAGCTGAAATCATGTGTTTGTGCACATATGGACTAAGTGGGGGAAAAGAGCCTCATATGCCAATTCCCTAATATGCACTGCTGCCATTGATAAAAGGAGCCACAACTACATTGTTATATTGGGTTATAAACCCCATAATACTACCATGACAATTATTGCAGTTGGCTTGTAAGAGCTGTATGGGGAGAAAATATATATATTTATCTCTTTAGCAGAGTTAAGTAGCTGGAAGTAAGTCCTGAGCCATAGCCTTCAGTGTCTCTGCTGTATCTGCTTTGGGATCTCTCTTTCTATAGAGCTGTTCTCCCTCCCTGGATCTGGCTTATCCATGAGGGTCCCATCTCTGTTCCTCACCAGAGGAGGTGAGGATACACAAAACTGAACTTCTTATCTTTTGTCTCTTACCTTGCTGCTGTGTTGGGCTGCTGGGACTAATCTAAAGATACTTTTTGCCTGCTCCCGTACACTTTATTGTCAGTGGTGTCTGAGTGGCTTCAGGCACATGCTATGATTATAACAAGTTTGAAAAATTAAACCATTTATCCTAAAAATAGCTCAGAACTAACTAGCGATCATGGGGTGGAGGGAAGACAGAAATGAAGATATTTTCATTTCACGTAAGTGTCAGATTCAAAAGCATCTGCCTTGTTCAGTGTACGTATGGTATTCATTTCCTGTCTGCAGTCCATTGGAATGCCCCCCGAGTCGTTTGAAATTGAAAATCGAGTCATGCTTCTTTAATCAGCTCTAGGAAATAGCCCCCTCCCTTACTGTTCTAAGAAAATTTATATATACATGCATAGAATTCATAATACAAAAAGCCCACACTTGTCTCCAGGGCAAATCCTTTCTCCCCTCTTAGAGAGAGAAGGGTTTTCACAGTGTCTTGCCATGGTATGCTGCCTATCTACTCACTTGCTCTTCTTCCTCATCATGTCACTGGAGGGAGGCCTTTCTCCTGTGTATCCACGTCCTCTGGTTTCTTGGTCTGTCACTCGGGCAGCTCAGGGAGGTGGAGAGAGAGGGCATGATGTCCACTGCTGATGGCTTGATATGAAAGCACCACATGTATTGCCTCTGAGTGCAGATGCCATTTATGCTAATTATTTCCAGTTGCTCCTGTATCAGTCTCCAAATTTTCCTAAATGGAGAGGGTAAAACTGTGCACTTGAAAGAGTATTTCCCTGCAGGAGCTGAGGTGCGTGGTCCTGACGCAGCCGCTCAGATTTCTGCTGCTATTTTACTGTAAGCTCCTGGGTGTGGTAACCCCTTCCAGCGAGTATTGTGAGGCACATAGCTGGTGCATAGATATTGAAGGTAAACAAACACTGCCTTTCCTCTGCCTTCACCCTCTCACTTCCATCCAAAGGAAGGTGAGTATTGGTGGGGAAGGCAGCTAATGGAGAGGCACATAAATTATCTCGCAGCGATTCAATGGTGTGTGTGTTTTGAGCACCAAGGCTCAAATGATTTGCCTTTTTTCAGGCACAGAAGTAGTTTTGCCAGAAGCACAGGAAACATCATGTTTTTGGAATATAACACTTGTCTGCTTTCTTGCTTTCCCGTTATTAGTTTTTGCTTATGTGATGAAGTCATCATGTAACTTTTAGTCCACAGGGACTAAACACTTTCTAGTCTCTAAAAACATCTGCCAGTTAACATAGCCAGAGTCATAGACACTTTTGAAAGCATAGGGTGGATATTCAGTGGCATATGAGAGGGAGACACGCAGGCTAGGAATAGCTGTTTCTTGGAAACTAACAGCTGAAGGCAACTTTGGAAATTGAAAAGGCTTCAAGTAAGGTTACTGTTTTAGCTAGGGAGAGATGAAAACTTCACTTATTAAAGCTAGTTCACCTAGTGAAATCCTAGCCATAGTGATTTAGTGGAATAAACTTGCAAAAGGACGTAGTTTAAAACCCAGGAAAATAACTTATGATGTATGTTTGTTCTCTTTCATTTACTGACCCTGTGTGTGTTGACCTGAAAAGCCTGACCAAAGAAGTGTGTACAAAAAGTATTAATATTCTGGATTTCCTTTGCAGTTTTGATTGCAGCTTAAGGCAGCTTTTCCCATTCTGTTGGAACCTAATGTGTAATTTATGATGCAGATTTCAGATGATGGGTGAGATTAAACTAGTTTAATTAAATTTCGCCAGGGTAAAAGTGAATTTTATTTAAAGCTTTATTTTACTACTGACTTAATGCAAGTCTTTAATGAAGTCTAAAAAGAATTAGAACTTTCAAAGAATTTGCATTTTGGCACCTCAGGTTGTTGGAGTCAAATACTTGTGCTACTCTTCAGTTGTACCTTTGCCTGTTCAGCCACTAAATCAGTATGTCCTGTGTAGAGAGCTCCAGCCAGGCAGTGATTACAGGGAAGAACTTTAGAGTAGTGAAGAATAACTAAATGTTTACCAGCAGCTTAGGCAACTGAAAATATCTGTTAACTACAAGCAAAACTTGGCACTGAGCATCTGTCAAAGCCCTACACAATTTAATTCTGTGTGCTTGGCTGTCCCCTGGATGGCTGAGTATCTGCTGAAGAACAAAGCACCAGTGTTGTACTACGTTAGAAAATTTGCTAAAGGGCCTTTGTTTTTTTCCAGCAGACATTGAGCTGTAATCACCACCAAGTTTCTATTATCAAAGTGTTTATACAAACTGGCAGTTCTTCACCTCCAAGCTGAACCATACTGTTTGTATTTTCCAGCTGAATGAAAACATGGAATACAAGCAAACAACAGAGCATAAAAAATAGCTGTGATGTGAAATGTGTGTCCACAACATGTAGCAAAAGGTTGCCAGATCTGAGTATAATATGGTTGGTTTTCTCCTTAAGCTCAGAGTTAAAAATATTGTCTGCCAGACCCATTCAGATGTGGACCCACTGTTTGCCAGCGGTGTGGAGGAGACAGGAAGCGTGGTGAACAAAAGTCTCAAGCAGAATCTCAACGAAGGGTGGACCAAAGCTTGATGACTGCAAGTGAATAAACCGGCTCAGTGGGGGAAGAATGGTGTTAGAGCTGCTCTGGCACTCGGGATGTATCAGTTCACAAGGTTCAACAAGGCAACAGCCTTTTCCTCCACCGCGGAGGGTCCTGACATAGTGTCGGCCACGTGCCTCCAAAGAGCTGTCTGGGACTTCCTAGATGTGAAGGGGCCCTCAACCGTACAGCCCGAGGATCTCTGCAGTCATAACACATATCCTGGCTACACATTCAGTTCTCAAGATTTTCGGTGTAGCCATGAGGGCTACACAGAGAAGTTTTTAGTGTAGAAGCCCTAAAATTCAAAAGCTGTGACTCTGCGATGAATGTGCCCAGTTGCTTTGAGATCCTGGTTCTGCTGTATGCAGCTCCTACGAGCTATTTCAGCATAAGGCAGAAAACCAGCTGTGGTGGAGTGGGTGTGTACTGGGGCATCCCAGGCACCTCACTGGGCTGCCGCTGGCACCCAGCATCTACAGAGACCGCTGCTCCAACAGTGGCTGTGGATCGACATCTACCCTGAACTTTTTACTTGCAACAGTATTTGTGACTCCGTCCTGTTCTCCACAGAGACAAAATCACTTCAAGAGCCTACAGCCCCTGAAGCTCATGTGTCCCAGAGCAGTATGCTCTGGGATCACCGGATTTGGTCTTTCCGTGGCCACTTAGTCACACAGGCAGATGTGCTGCAAGTTAGAACTGCATACACTGTCATTTTACCGATTTTGCTGGAGAATTGGAGAATAATAGAGAATTATGAAAACATAGACCATGATTAACAGAACTTTATTATCATTATTATCATTATTATTACCAGCTGTTATCAGTGATTCATCTTTTATTTGCACAATGTTTAGAGCAGATGCTCTATTTTGGACCTACATAGTGAAAACAATTGTGTACATGCAAGCCAATGTCATCTGTTTTAAATTATTTATTAGCAGTGAATATCTAAAATGCACTATTTATTATTGAAACAATTAGTTTGTGCAGTTTTCTAAAGATAAGTAAGGTCTTTCATTTCACAGTTATCTATGAGTGAGGGGCAAGCTCATTTTAAGAAAAAAATGAGAATATCTTAGTAAGGGAGTGGTTGATGCGACACCCCTTTGGTCTGACTTTCTGTCTGGCTGCCCGGACTGTATGTGGCATTAACCGTAAAAGAAATCTTTGTCTGTGTATCTCTGATAATGTTTCTCAGCTGTTACCCTCACTGCCTGCTTCTCTAACGCTGTCCCTGTACCCTCACCCTGATAGGTCCCATGCTGCTTACACTCATGATAGATGAAAAAAATAAATAAACTCCAGGAATTCGATCACCCAAGTTCATTACACATCTTGAATCTGTGGAGGTGAGAGTCTCATGTAGTATCCCGGTGTGTTACTCGGCCTCCCCAGACCACTTAATTTTGAAGTGATCATTTAGCACTAACCTGAAAAGCCACGACAGCCTTCAAAATGAAAACAATCTGTTTGGGCAGGTGGGAAATGAAACCAGTCCTAATGGCTATAATGGTTTTCTGTGAAGGCCCTAGGCCTCATTTTGTCTCTGATAGCAATATAATCTTTTATAGCGTCTGTGAAGTTTCCTAATAAATAAAAGTTCCTTGTTGCTGGTGGTTGAAGATGCTGTACAGGTGCATCATGAAAGTGCAGTGACAGACCCTCGGTTTTCAATTCAAGACCACTTGTCAAGATCATTTTACACGACATTTCAAAGGAGTATACAAGAAATAAGAAAGCAATGTAGCTGCAGCAGGGATTTAGTAATATATTCCCTTGCTGCCTGGGAGCTGTTAGAATAGAAGTTGTATCAGTTTTACAGAATCCTCTCAACTCCATAATTAGCAGTGCTTGCAAATGTCCCCTGACTTTGGCAAGTGGGGAGTGAATGAAGGAAGGTAATAAATATGAAGGACAGAGAAAGAGCAATTGCTTCAGAATATTTTCTGTAGCTACAGTCATTCCTCACTTATTCTCTGTCTTGATTGTTTTTCCAGAACTGGAAATGGTATTAAAATAAGGGAGAGAGGAGGGAGATGGACTCCTTGCTTGCCAAAATTGCAGAGAAATTCCCTTTTCCCCTAGTTTGGTATTTTTACAAGTCCCCATTTCTGTTTAGCTTCTCTGTGGGGAAGAGAAACAGTACATTTCCCTGCAGCTCATGTCTATCATGACAGGGAGAAACATCATGGGAAGGTCAAGGAGGGCATTAAAATACCGCTCTGATTATTGAAGAGTTAAGCTGCAGTATCAGGCAGAACATTTTTCCTGCGTGCAGGATTGTCTCTTGGGGCCTTAAACCCTGCCATAGTGCAAGTCCTGCCTGGATCACCAGCACTGAAAATTATCCTCACAAAATCCCTGTGAATTGCTCTTCTTTTGTGGTTTATAGATGGACACAAAGACATTCATACATACTGACCTACTGCCCTCCCTTTTTCAGAGATGGATGTTGCAAGGTGCATTATTCCGTAATGCAAACAATGTGTCAGGTTCTCTCTCAAGGGTTTATTTCATTGCCTTGTGACACAACTGTGGATTGTATGTTCCTGCCCTTATATACTGTCCACACTTGGAACACTCAAAAATCCTTAGCTGTTTTTGTATTAGGATCTTCTATAACTATCTGGTCCCATGGGGCTTGCAGAACTGTAGCTTACAGCCAGGATGAGTAACCTTTCAAAATCATCTTAATGGAAATTTTAAACATTGTGAATAATCCTGTTAAATGAAGGGGGGAAAAGTGTTTTGTCTTAAAATATTTAGAGCAGATGCATCATTTGAGTAAGAAACCAGTGTGCCTGAATTAGAAATGTCATAACTTCAAAGAAACTGAGTCAGTAGTTCTGAATGAAGTGACATAGCTTTTAAAGGGAGGCAAGCAACACTGCTTTCCCAAAAGCGTCAGGAATAAAATTGTGTGCACCTAAAAATAAATAGCGTGAAATATAAACATGGGAAATAACATAAAAATAAGAAGAGAAGATTATCCCCCCTGGAAAAAAAAAAAAAAAAAAAACCAAACTAAATTTCATTTATTAGCTCTGGAACATAAATCCTGTTTTCTTCAGAAAGGATGCTGGCATTGCAATAAGGACAAGCTTTTTCCTGCTAGATGGGTCTTGGAGTGCCTTTGCAGAGCTAATGCAGTAGCACAGGGTGAGCACAGTCTTCTCTTCACATGCAGTTCAAGCTCACTTTTATTTGGGGCAGCCTCTTTAATCCTTTTATCAGAAATACACATTTCTAATAATACTGCTGATCAGCTTAGACACGACCCCAAGAAGTATCTTCCTAAAAAATGGACATCCTCTTAATTTTCTTAACTGGAAACAAATGTCCTTTCACTCGTGGTGCCATGAGCAGATATCTGGCATGACCACACATGCTGAGCGTTTCTATTTGCCTGTGTTGCAGTACAACACAGAGGCCCAAGGAGTCCTATCTTGGGCTTTCCTACTGCAAAAGAGACTGAGAGACAGCACTTCCTCTAGGCAGAGCACACACTGTTTAACCTGGGTCATTCCTGCCAGGCATTAGTCAAGCCTGCTCTTGAAGTCAAGCTCCATGTCCCACTCAGCGTCTGCTCTGGGGCTTGGCAGTTGCTGCTATCAGAAAAGTGTATCTGATGTGTCACTGGGGTCCCTGGGTTGTGTCTACCCTGAGCAAGCGGAGTGGTCCATCCTCCCTTGCCTGCAGCAGCCTTTGGGATGCAGCAGTTATCTTGTCCTCCCTCCGTTTTTCTTTCCAATGTCAAACAGCCCCGTCGCGCTCGGTCTGTAATTAATGACAGTCCCTGCCCCAAGCAGCTTGGTAGTGGGCCCGATCAGCCTGATGTCATTACTTCACCATGACAATTTCCTAACTAACTCCATGTGATATTCCATCTGTTTGACACTATTAAAAACTTTTTATATAGCCCTTATTATTGTAGTTGCTGAGCTCCCCGCAAACATCTCAGTGAGGAAGGGAAGTGCTGTTATCCCCACCGAGGCACCAGCAGACCATGACCCGACAGGATCACACACCAGCTCTTGTCAGAGACTTAAATGTGGGTCTCCAAAGTCCTTGGCCAGCTCTAGCTGCATGGTATGTTAATAGGGAGAATCAGGATGCTCCTGGAGGGGCAGGCAGATAGGGAAAGTATAAAATTGTATGTGAGATTTTTATTAGTGTTTAATAAAATCGTACTTTATTTTTAATAAAGGTAAGATTATGGACATGATACCCCAGTAAAAGTAGTTAAGTACCACTTTTTTTTTTTGGTTCCCGACTGAAGTAATTTAATCACAGCATTATTACACCCTGTTGTTAGTCAGACATAGCTGAAAAGCCATTTAATCCTCATGCACCAAGCATGTTACATTCTATCTGAAAAGTGTTAAGTTAAAGCACTAGCGTATGAGTAAGGAACCTAAAGTTAGCTAAGTGGCCCTCAGCTTCGTTTCCCTCAGCTTGCTGCTGCGTGATCTGCTTTCTGCTTTGTATTGAATAACGGGTGGGCCACCAAAGGCATTTGGAAGTCCTTCCTGGTCTCCAGCAAAGAGAAGAGCCTGTTTTAGCCTTCAAGCAAAGCAGGCTGTCAGGAGCACACACATTTTTAGCACTGCACATATACACTAATTCAAAATTTGTATCTGTGCTGTGGATAAATGTATAAAATTGCCCTTTTGGCACTTTCAGAGTGTAACCATTCTGGGCGTGACAATACAAAGACATTATTTATTCTGTCAAATCTGATTTTGCTCTTTACAAGTGGAGTGAAGTGAGGAGGATAGAGGAGAGCCAACTTCATTTTTACTTGATACAATTTCACTTAGCCCGAGATAACTCTTCAAGCTTAGTTTATTTTAACCCACTGAATATTTTTCTGTACTGTGCACAGGTTATATTGTAAAAGCTCTTTAAAGGTCAATTTATAACCTTCTAAGCAAATAAACACAAAATAAAAGAAAAGGCATTGGAGCTGTTATCTGTCTGAGAGCTGAACTAAAGGTATTCTATGGCTTAATTTGAACCAGGGGAGCTGGATGGAGATTGCGTTTAACCAGAAATGCTGGCAAAAATATGCTTCAGTAGAGCCAGAACCACATGTGGCCATTCCACTTTAATTGTGCTTGTTTTAAAAGATAGGTCTTTAACATTTACCCTCTCCATGCTTGCTGTCTCTTTATGAACTGAAAATAAAAACTCCCCAGGCAGTCATACTAAGACCTCAAGCTAAAATTTTTCAGCTGAGTCAAACCCAAAACCTGTGCTGAATCTGCCACATTTTTTTTTTCGTAGCCATAAGAAGATTGGACTTCTCTGCTGTTTTTTCCCCAAGTCCCCAGGCCAGTCCTAACCCAGGAAGCCAGTGTTTTGATACTAAATGTGTCTCCTTGGTGAGGTCAAAGGCAGTGGCAGCAGTGCTACTGGTTCAGAGGCAGCCTGCTGTAATATACTACAAAACCCAAAAGTACGCTCAACAATAACAAAAGCATTAACCGCTGACCCACAGCTTGGTGAAATTCAATCCCACCATTAGGCAAACATGAAAATGAGATCCCAGAGGAAGGAAGGTTCAGATGTTCAAGACCAGAGAAATTGGGTGAGGAACGCAGAGACGAGATGGAAGTTGTTGCAGACTGAGGGGAGAGAAGGGGAGGTTGCCAGCTCAGCGGTAGGATCTTTTAATACCATAAATTTCAACATGGCCTTAACAGTCAGTGTTTTTGCTTCACTTTGGAACAAAGCAAACTAAAACGATTTATAAGAAGGATGCCTTTCAGCATTTTTAGGGACTTGTTTAATGTGGTACAACTTGATTTCCCAGGGGTTACTTCAGAGCCTCATGTTTCTAGGTTTAAGTCTGATGCTTGTGCCCTTGTGTAGGTGCTCACCACAAGGCTGGAATGGTTCGGGAGCCTGGAAGAGCTAAGGGCCCAAGCCTGGCTGAGTTTTATCTTGTGTCAGCTGGTCACAGATTTGTGATTCAGTAGTGAGCCGTGGGTCTGGGTGCTGTAAGGCTGCAGCCATTGGAGGGATAGGGGCACTGGCAGGACTGCACGCTCTCAGTTGTCATTATTGTGCCTTGCTTTCCTTCCCCAGAACACACTGACTGCAGAGGACCATTCTCCTGAAGACAGTTTCACCCTGAACCCCAAGGAGCGACGAGAGTACCCCGATCTCCAGGCTGCCCACCGGCCATTCCCTAAGGAGCAATTCAGGCAGGAGAATGAGCATACGTCCTTGCAAAGAGATGGACCCAGACCTTTTCTCCTGGATCTCCCAAACTTCCCTGACCTGTCAAAAGCAGATATCAATGGGCAGAATCCCAACATTCAGGTACAAATTTATGTTAGCATCTGATGTTTTTCTAAGTTACATGAAGTTATTTTACTGAACCAAGACAACTTTCAGCCTGGCTTCCATGACACGCAGCCGGAACAATCTGTCTCTACCAACAGAGAATATATATAGTACAATATAATGTAATGTAACATAGTATTATATCTAAAATATATATGATACACACTTTTTCTCTCTAAGTTAATGCACATATTGCAATTTTTTTCAGAATTTCTCCTTGGATAGTGTCGATTGCGTAAGTGTGGAGATCAATGTAGACCTGTTTCTGATACTAAACCCATCTTTGTGATTGCCATTTTGGAGCAAATTAGCTTCATTGATAATAAATGGGTATTTTAATTTCTGTCTTCAATTTATTGTTGTAAAATTTGTTTGTGAACAAATTTGCTTTTGGTATGCTTTTGTAAAATGCAACCGTCCCCAAAGGTTGTCAGAGAACAAGTATTTCAGTTTCAGCTCAAAATGCGATCCTCTGTATGGAAGTGAGTCTTAGAGTTAATTTCTGCAGCAGCTGCTTGGAGTAAAAAAAAGTTGTCTGCAAGAAACTTTGTTATATGTTATTCCTCAAACTGTTCTTGGGTTTGGAATAGCCTCTTACAAGCCACTTGCATCTTGAAACTTCAAGGATCGGAAAGAGGAAAAAATGAGTGATTTGTTTTTAATTCAGAGCCTTAAAGCAAAATTGGCATTAATAAGCAGTCTCTTTTAACCAAAACAATAAATTCAAATGTTGTTCTGCCTTAGATGTGCTTATAAAAACAATGCACTAATAGATCTGGTTTTCTGGTTAAATTAATTCCTGGCTTCTTATAGTCCCCCAGCCCACAAAATTACCATCCTTTTGATATGTCTAAGAAGTACGTATGTAAAGATGTAATAGATCTGCTGGTGAGAGGCCAACATGCTCAAGAGGGCTGGAGCACCTCTGCTCTGGAGACAGGCTGAAAGGGCTGGGGCTGTTCAGCCTGGAGAAAAGAAGACTCAGGGGATACCTTAGAGCACCTTCCAGTGCTAAGGGGGCTCCAATAGAGCTGGAGAGGGACTTTTTACAAGGGCATGGAGTGATAGGACAAGAAAGAATGGCTTTAAACTGACAGAGGATAAGTTTAGAGTAGTTTTAAGAAGAAATTCTTTACTGTCAGGGTGGTGAGGCCCTGGCACAGGTTGCCCAGAGAAGCTGTGGCTGCCCCATCCCTGGAAGCGTTCAAGGCCAGGCTGGATGGGGCTCTGAGCAACCTGGTCTGGTGGAAGATGTTCCTGCCCATGGCATGGGGGTGGAATGAGATGATCCTTAAGATCTCTTCCAACCCAAACCAGTGCATGATTCCATGACTGGGTGAGAACAAGCTGCCTCCACGGTGTCACTCCCTTGCGGTCACCGTAGATGAGTTGGAACATCTCGTGTGCTAGGAGAACCATTCCAGAAAGCTTTAGGAAGGGAAGATTGGGAAGCTGTAGGGGCCCCAGATTGTGGCATGAGACAAACAGTGTACATCACTGTTTGAACAGTATGTAAACCACAGAGGAGGACAGGAGGAAACAAAAACCTTCTCTGACTGGTAACAGCATACAATGTTTAGACACAGGGAATAGATAAAAGAGATGGAAACAGTTCTCTGGCTTGTCTTCATAGTAATTGCTGCTGCTCTGACCTCTTTTTCCCCCACCTGATCTTGGAAATGTGTCAGCAACTATGTCAGCAGTTTTGCTGGACTCTGAGAACTGGGAAGACTAGTCCTGTAAACTGGAAAGCATTGAGCAACATTGATCCCAGACCTCTCGTGCACAAGGATGAGCCCTTTCAGAAACAGGCTTCCTAAGTTCTGTATTTTATTTCCTCTTCATCTACTCTGCTTACTTAGGTGCGTAAATAGTGATATACAGAGCTTCTTTAAGTTCTTGGTTGACAGTCTTGCAGCTGGTCAAGCCTCATGAAGATAAAACTCCCATTAATTCCTTACAGAGACAGACAAAATTTATTTCTTTGCCTAAAGGCTGTAAAACTTGGCCTACTCTTTTAGGAAAAACAGGATTATAGTGAATTCTTGCTTGTTAAACAGTACTACACTGACCTGAACAGAAATAGTGACACTTGTTGACTTGCAAATTTCTCATCAGCTATTTGGCAGGTGAAAACAGAATTGATGCTTATTTTTCTTTTTGCACAATGGCTCCCAGCTCTGTAAGTTACAATCCTGGGAGTGTTGATTTAAAGAGTCCTCCTAGGACTGAGATGCTGGAAAGGAGAAAACAGTCTCTGTTTTAAGAGAGCACAATGGCCACATTTTCTTCTCAAAGACTCAAAACCTCTTTTTCCTTCTACTGTCTAGACCAAAAATAACATTTTAAAATGGAAGTTATACCTGGGAAATTAAAAATCTAAGAAAGAGGCATAAAATTCTTCCAAAAAAGCAGGTGGGAAAGATAATCCAGTGAGTTCTCTTTAGGGCCATTCCTTCTCTGGTTCCTGTGAGATGGCATTTGCTGTATCATGCCCTGGTGTGTGCTCTTTTAGTGATGAACTGGTGAATAACAGAACATCATCAGAGGAATTCAGATTACCCCAGGTACTCCTGTATTTATCAGATGATAATCTAAGTACAGCAGACTGTCTCTAAAAAACCCTCAGAAGCAACAGTAATCCTCAGAGCTGCAGTAATCCAAATGAATATGACTCTTTGCATACAAGACCAGAACAACACCTATTGGTCTTCCTGTGGTGTTCTAGCCTTGTAAAATCTCACATCATTTCAAGTGGCATTTTATGCTTCAGCTGTGCTTCCACGCTGGTTGTTGAGAGTAGCCACAGTAGCTGCTGTTGAGCAAAGACTGGCTGCTTGGTTTGGAGTATTTTGTTTTCCTTTTTGTCATTTTAACAATTCTGTCAATGCCTGGAAGACTTCTAGATGAGAAGGTGATTGCAAAAACTGATCACACATTTTCTTTGGATTTCCTTTCACAAGTGGAAAATCCCCATTGTCCAGGTTTGCACTTGTTTGACAGACTAGCCAAGGGATGCCTTTGTAATTGGTCAGGGTTATTATTCAGAGTAAGTCAGAATTGCTCTTACCCCTGAGTAGCAGAATGAAGTCACTTGGGAGGTGTACAGGAACCTGCCTATTTTCCATTTCTGATGCGTTTTTCTTGTCTGTTCCAAACAGCCTTCTACAACCTCTCCCCTCTTTGCAGCCAGCCCTCTGTTTGGAGCCAGATGTTTCAACCTGCAACTGAACTTTTGCCCATGTCCTTCCCCTTTTGTTTTCACTACTGGTTTCCCAGGGTTGTGTACTGTAACAGGGACAGGGAGTGTGCTGCTCTGTTGTTGCACTGCTTTGATGCTGCCCCAGCAGTGCTCAGCACCATGACAAATGAGCAAAAAAGGGAAAACTCATAGAACTATAGAGTGGTTTGGGTTGGAAAGGACCTTCAAGATCATCTAGTTCAAGTCCCCCTGCCATGAGCAGGGACACCTTCCACTAGATCAGGTTATTCAGAGCCCTATCCAGCCCAGTCACACCTCCAGGGAGGGGGAGATCACAACCTCTTTGGGCAATAAGGGCATTTTGTGGATATTAATGCTCCTCACTGAACTTAAGTCTTGGTCAATCTTCATGACCAATAGAGCTGAAACACAGCTGGGTGAGCTCCAGTTGTAATGGATGTGTTAAACATTTTGATGAGGTGGCATGTTCTGGGTGAAAACTGCACAGAAACAGGTAGGATTCTTGTTTAAAACCATGTTGATAACCATGTTGATTGATAGGAGTGGCTTTAAACCAGAAGAAGTTAATGCCTGCTTGGTCTATGTCATTTGCCATGAGGCCTGTGGCCATATGCACCAGTCACACCACTCCAGTGCTGCTGTGTTAGCTTTGTTATCTATTTGTTACCTATTTTCTTTCTTTGATACCTACTGGGTTACTACCTTCTCTTAGAAAAACTTCTGCACAAAACCACCCACTCTAGGAAGATACACAACTACAGAGAAACAAGGCTGTGTGATCTGCTTTTAAAAAAGAACTGCAGACTTCGACTCTTCTCCAGGTTCCCCCATGGCCATTTCCCTCACCTCCACCTGCATCATAATGTCACTTTTCACACGTTTTATTAGATGTAATTCTTAGCTATCATTTATATTTGTCATTTGAAGCTGCCGGTTTCACTGCACTGGAAAGCAGCACCCTCTTGGTATATGTCACAGAAGAGTCAACACTGTCTGACCAGTCCTACCAGTCTCATCTCTAATTTAGCACAGGAAGAGCTGGAGGGCTTTGGTAGTGCTTTTTTCTTGTAAGCCTTGTGAGGTTTAATACCTTGAGGTAGCAGCACAGCAGTTGTTGCCAGGTGCAGCACTGGAAGCACGGTGGAGCCTTGCAGGAGCTGGTTGTTCCTCTGGCCGGCTGGAGAGAGCGGTGTAGGCAGAGCCGGGGGCCGTGGGCCACGGTTAAACCGCTGTCCTTGCCAGAGCTGCGCGGGCTTCTCGATGTCGTGCTGCAGCAAGAGCTCACTGCAGGGTGCAGAATTCAGAGCTAGAACACATTTTGATTTCTGGGGTTCAGTTGGGCTCATCAGAGATTGCAAATTGGATTGACAACAATAAATAGAAATTTGAGGTTTCAAGTCACATTGTCTTCTTTGCTCCCAACAAAGTTTGAGGGTCCTTCACTTTTCAAGTCCAGAAAACTGTTCTAAGTGACATGACACAACCAGAAGTAAATTGCTGTCACTGCTGATAGCATTTTAATTAAAATTATGTGGTGTAAAGCCAGATTTACCATTTCAATCTCTTATGATGAACTTGTTTCTGTTCTCCTGTTATACTTACCTCATTGCTGACTTGCACGTGTCTATCTTACCAGAATGGCAAGTTCGGTATTGAAAATTTGCATTGATTGCATGAAAGAAACAGGATAGAAATGTTGTAGGATCTGCTGCTTGCACAATATCGCAAACATAGTTCTTCCTGAAACATAATCTTCCAGTTGCTTAGGGCAATGTTTACACCAGTAAAGTGAGTTCAGAAACATTGTTTCAGTAAACAGGACGAAGAACACAGAACTTTTTGTGCACTCCAGCAGGCTGGGATAATATTTATCTTCTGTATATTTTTGGCTAGGAGAAAATTGGATGTTGGTGTCTGGAGACATCTGTGCTTGATACACTTGTTTCGTTAGAAATTGACTGCAAATCTGTTGTTTTAATGTGCCTACGCCAATTGCTTTTAACAGTTTTCAGAGGAATGTCCTTATTCCTAGCTCGTACAACCCTAAAATAAGTGGCTTTATTTTAGGTTTGGATACTTCAGGGGATGATTGTGGATTTATACAAGAACTGTGTTACCACAGACGTTTTGGGAAGCTTGAGAAAAAAAAGAATCTTTACAGTTTTGATAATCACTGGAAGAAGAAATCAGCCTCTAAAATGGCCTCCAAGATAGAATTGCTAAACCAGATCTATTTTTTAATTTTTAAGAGAACATGTTTTTGTTGGAATCTTTATACAGTGTGAAAGCTTTTCCAGAGCTTCTCTAAACACCTGTTCTTTATTCTCTAGTTCTTGATTTCTTTATTCCTTTTTATAAACAGCCCCCAATATAGAAACTGATGAAACAAGTTACATGTTTCAGTGCAATGTATATGCACTAGTGTATGTGTATGTACAGTCATGGACTAACACTGTAAGTCTATCTGTAAGTACTGGGAAGAATTCAGTGAAAGCTGATTTTTCAAAATTTTATACTGGGATAAGGGAGCAATTGCTCACCTGAAACAGCAGCCTCTTCTCACAATTCTGCCCTAACTTTTGGGTCATGGGGTGGAGGAGGGATTACTAGGATTATGCACTGATTTCCTCCCTGCCTCTGGAAGGTCCATTAAGTCAAATGGAGCTGAGCAGAGCACAGCCAAGTCCCTGAAAACACCAGAGTCGATTGAAGCTGGCTTCTCATTTCCGAGAGTGGCAGTTCAGACAATCCCAGGATTCTTTATAGATTTTTTTTCACTGTATGATTTTTATGCCACAATAAACACCTTGGTAATCAAAGCTTAAAGCAGTGGAGAGAGGAACATAGTTATTTTTCAGACTACGACACTTTGCTTCTGCTGTTTTTGGTTTTTAAATCGGCTGTGTGTTGGAAAACTCATTTTAGAGGCCTTTCTAATAAGCTTCCTCAGTGGTAAAAGACTGCAGTGGCTATCTGATTGCACAGATAGGTCTCGGAAGTAAGTTAGTGGCAGTGCTGCTGGAGGTCTGGTGGGGTCTGACAACACTGCAAGCCTGTGTGTTCCACCTGCATTTCCTCACCGGTGTAGCACCAAGCTTGGCAGACGTTTCTCTGTCCCTGCAAACCCTCTTTTCCTTAAACCGAATTGGCATCATCAATCATTATTTAAAACCAAGTTCCTGTGGTTCTTCAAATTGTCCCTGGCTGAAATAATGCAAGTTCATGCTGACTGACTGTCACACAGCTACAGATTATCAAAGCAAATGGATCAATTATCATTATTTTTTATCAGAGAGATTGTTTTTTTCCACTTTGCTGAGTCATTGCTCAGAGAGTTAGTGTGGTCCTAAAAATACTTGCTACTGAAGTACTAGAGCTGTACTAATTTCCAGGTGGGGAGTACAAAAGCCCCACCACCGGCAGTGGTTGCTGCTCAGTAAGGCGATTTCCTTTCATTTATTGTGAAAACTCTGTTTTGCTTGGATAGTTTAAACGATTTTGAATTCCTGAACTGACCCTGATGTTTTCAGGCTTATGAAGTCCATTTTAATTCTTGGTCTGTAGAAACTGAGGTTTAATGAAGTAATCGTTCCAATTCCATATTTAGCCTGGGAGTGAAATACTCCTTGTGTAAAGATGCTATTAGGCTGACAACTGCACTTTCCCTTGCTCTTGCTCTTTCTCCCAGTGGAGCTTCATAGTAGCCTGCAAGTTTTTTCATTTCCATGGCCTGGTCTATGGTAAACTGCAAAGCATGAAATAGGTTCAAAATCTCCTTTCTCCAAAGAAAGGATGTGTGGGCACTGTTTGTGTCTGCAGCTCTGAAGGTATGACAATTCTACTCTGCTTCCTATGACAGACTCTGTGGATCACAGGTAGCTGTGACCTTTTCTTTCTTTTTCTTGTGATTTTACTAATAACAATTGTATAAAACTAATCTTTTATGCACCATGCACATCCGCAGAGATGTGTAAATGACTTTTAGCATAATAGTACATTATTTCTGTTTTATACAACTTGATTTTCACTGTGTACCATCTTGAAAGGCTGAGAATGCCTCCATACCTATTAAACATTATAGATATATCTGATAGTCACTTCTGGTTGTTTAGCCAGTCCAGTGTAATCACTGAACTACATTAGCATGAAACATCAGAGCATTTTATGATTTATCTGTGGCCAGGCAATGCTTGCGTGACTCACAGAGCCAAGGTTTCTGGCGGCTAGTCTCTGCCTCTACCTAAATAGCCACCTATATGCACACACAGTATTTATCCAAGAGTTCTACAGTTACACATTGTTCAGCACAGAAAGCAACAATCAAAGGTTGCTCCTGTGCACAATGATATTGACATTTGTGATGTCTGCGAGGGAATTGGGCAGCAAACTTTGAATTTTGGTTCTGGGCTTCTGTAGAAACCATAAACAGGTTGACCATAACAGGTCATTATACTCTTCCAGCATGACAAAAGGACCTACTTTAGAGGGCTTTGCAGCAAGTCACTTACTCAGCATTGGTCAGAGGAGCTGCTGGCTCCCATCACTGCCACAAAGTGTGGTTTTATGCAGCAGTAACAGCTGGGCAGCTGCCAGATGGCAAGACAGAAGCAAACCCAGAGATACCTGGGCTCTGCATCTTCACCTTCACACTCATGGCCTTGCTTAGCCCCATCTTGAGTCAGCCCAAGGCCTTGGAACAGGCTCTGCACACTGGTGTGCTTCATGCTTGCCTCAAATTCAGCCTCAGCATAGAGTACAGGTTTGGTTTTCTTTTTCCTAGTCATATACGTTTGGCTCTAAACACGTTTTCCCCATGAGGCAGAAAATTCTGCTGCAAAGGTTTTAGGCACAGCATGGGTTATTATTTTGTGCAAGATTTTTCCTAGCCTTTGTTCCAAGGTCTGATTCAGCAGAGGTAGCAGAAGGAATCACTCAGCCTCTGCATGTCTCTGGGCTCCGTAATCCGCATATGGTTTACAACATGCGAAGTCGAAGGTATTGCACAGCCCCTTTGCCAGGCAGCACCTTGTCTTTGCTGTGTGGAAAGTTTCCCACTGACCAGGAGGAGGCACTCACAGTCAGTCTGGGCTGTTTTGAATCCCACAGGTTACCATTGAAGTGGTGGATGGCCCGGACACGGAGACAGACAAGGATCTGCAGAAGGAGAGCAGCAAGCCCCACTGGCCAGCCCCATCGCCTGACTGGAGGAACTGGTGGCAGAGGTCCTCCACCTTGACTCGCATGAGCAGCGGTGACCAGGACTACAAATATGACAGCACTACTGAGGACAGCAACTTCCTAAACCCTCTCGGTGGGTGGGATAGTCATGCACCCAGTCACCGGACATTTGAGTCCAAGGAGCAGCCAGAGTATGGTAAGTTTGCGTTCCAGGCCTCGTATGGGCATCTTGGGATTGTAAAAACAAGCATGGGGGAAATGAGAATGGTGAGGCATCGCTGACAGCAGGCCAAGCAAAATAGAATTTTTCAACATGTGGCTTTTGTTCATCAGCTTTTAAATACAAATCTGTGCAGATGCACAAGCTGTACTGTGGTAGCTGCATTCCACTAGTAAGTCTATAATCTTGAAAATCATACCAGTTATCCCAGAAGAGGGCCTTTTTTTAGTCCGACGTGTGCTTTTTTAAAAGTAGAGGAAACAAGCTTTCATATTTATTTTAGAGTAAGGATAAGTACAAATTTAGAATCATGTGGTGGTTTGGGAACCAGAATATAACTATTGGATAAATAAGCAAGATCTGAAACGTGGTAGTATTTGGTGGATACACAAATAAGATTAATTATATTGGTGCATGTGTGGGGAGTGGCATGTGCAGCAGGAACATTGTGTATTTGCGTGTGTAATATTCTTCCAGATGTGTCACAGCAAAAACAATTGTTTGAGCTTGTTGTATGAAACAGTTGCAGAAACTAGAAACAGAGAGGAGCTACAGCTATTCGCTGCCCTGTGGCTGTCCACATGGGAATGACTGACGGGAGGTGAGCTAAGCTGTGCTCTCAGGAAGCTCAGAGCCCCTTGAATTTGTG
The DNA here is from genome assembly GCA_013397775.1 of Eulacestoma nigropectus. Taxonomy (NCBI): domain Eukaryota; kingdom Metazoa; phylum Chordata; class Aves; order Passeriformes; genus Eulacestoma; species Eulacestoma nigropectus. The sequence continues at coordinate 1,046,452 of VZTE01000778.1, read as the reverse complement.
TGTAAATACAGACAACTTTTAGTCAGAACAAGGTGTCAGAGCCACAGTACTTTTACCCTGGCATTTCTGTTGTTATTCTCCAGACGCTGCAGACTGCCTGTCATGCACTGCTTCAGCCATATTTTTCCCATGATTTGGCTAACTTGAAGTACTAGAGTCTTAAAAATCAAGAGAGAGTTTTCGTGGAATGGTGTGTTTAAACACATACATATGTATTAAATTTTGTGGCCAGAAGATTAAAAGTCTATCCCCTCTTTTTGCACCTACATTTATTTGTGGGCAGGGTTTCTTGCCAAGAATTCATATCTTAGGTAGTTATTCATTTAAGTTAAATAAAATTGCTTTCACAAAAAATTGCAGTAGAAAATACATAGTAAGAATTACAAATATGAATATAGGAAGAACAGATTGAGCTCCAGCTGAAAATCTAACATGGTATGTTCAATAGTGTGCATCATAGTGCAGTGTAAACACTAGGTAGGCAGGTCTAAAAATCATCCTAGAGCTCTCTGCTGCACACCTGAGCATTCAACTAGCTGGAACAGCTCCTGGCCTTCTGTCTAACCCGAAATGCTATGTGCCATTGGCCTTGTCCAGGAGGATGTAGCAGTAGATCCTGCCCATGTGGGGCTTAGATGTTCCACCCACTGACACGTTCACACCTTTCCTGTGTGTCTCTCTCTCCTCCAGCCACTGCCAAGGGCTCTCCCTGCCCTTCCTGGGCCTCCTGGGCTGGGCTGTTTGACAGCCATTGCGCCTGCTCACCTGCCCTCCTCCTTGCCAACAACGTGGAGAAAAGAGTTGGAAAAGAGCTGGGAAGAAAAGCAGGGCCAGCCATAGAGGGCAGATCACATTTTCCTGAGACATCTGATGTGTTTTCAGACTGTTGTGGTGCCTGCCTGCTGGCAAATCCCAGAACCGTGGGTCTTGCACGCCGACATTAGCCATGGTCACACCCACATCACACCACAGACACCTGATTCCAGTGTGGTGGCTTCCCCATCATCAGCCACGTCAGAAAAGGAGGAGAAATACATAAAGTCCTTGCCACGAGGAACTCACATCTAGGCAGCTTGCTCTGAGTGAGATATATAACCTTGCCATACTCCTGGCAATAAATGTTTAATAGCACCCCACAGAGTTGTCGTCAGTCATTACATATGGTACAAATCAAGTTCCGTGTTCTACTAGCCAGCTCAGGAAGCCCACAGACAGCATGGCCGTGGGGGGAGAGGGAATCTCATGTAGCACAGAGCCCAGGGAAGGCAGGGATCCTCCCTGGGTCTTGCTGTAGCTTAGGTACTCTTACCTATAGCTATAGAGCAGGGCTGCCTCAGAGCCACTAAACCAGATTTTGCTTTGCTACCTGTGGTGGTGTAACCCGAAGGCTGCAAGTTATGATCACAGGATCAGTAAAATATCTCCTGTAGGTTGCAGGGAAAACCATTAAATCAAATGTTCCCTCAGCTGGGGAGGCCAGTGGGAAGGCAAAAAAAACTTGGATGGGTTCATGGGCTTTTTTTGGTGGCCTTCACGTGGTGGGATGTGCAACAGTTGAATGCAGCACACAAAGGAGGCTGGTTCTGAAGAGTTTAGGTACTCACAGCAGCATCAGCTTCTGTGGTGCAGACCTGGTGTCCAGTGCCTTTGGCTGTCTACCAGAAGAGAATAAAGTCATGTTTCTTTTTCAGAAGGTTCCTTCTAGTAAATAGTCAGATTTGATGTTATTTATTAATCCACATGAAACACTAAAAATTGCATGTTGTTCTCAGTGCAAGAGGAGCATGCAGTTCCCTGTTCTCATAGCAGTATTCCTGAAATATCTGTACCCTGTTCAAGGGACTGAAAAACAAAATCGTGATTTTCACTCATGACCTTTTAGCTTCCCATAGCCCAACAACACGCATCTTGCCCTAAAAATTGAGAATTGTTGTGCTATTGCTGTGTGTTTGGAAAGACGAAAAAGAAAACTTTACTTCTCCTCTGCCTGATTAGTCTGTGGTCCATAAACATATTCCTATATGCAGGGAACGTATTCCTATATATGGGGAAATTATGTGAGTAGATGTTAGTTCACGACCCAGCTCTGCAGCTGAGGATTCTCAGCTGCCAAAAGGTCAAAAGAGAAAGGAAATATTTTTTCAAATAATGTTGCATGCATTTCCCTGAGGAGCATCAAGTGTGAAAACCACTTAAACAGCAGGCTTGTGCCTGGCATTAGGCCCAAGCTTCAGGTAGAGACATCTGGATTCCATTCTTGTTTTGCCTTCTTAATAAAAAACACTACACAGTAGTTCGGGGTAGTAGGAGTTTCGTTTCTTCATTTCCTTCCTCATGTTTGTCCCTGCACAGATTACATTGATGGTGAGGGCGACTGGAGCCCGTGGTCCCTGTGCAGCGTCACCTGCGGGAGTGGCAATCAGAAGCGCACGAGGTCCTGCGGATACGCCTGCACGGCCACCGAGTCCCGGACCTGCGACAGGCCCAACTGCCCAGGTGGGAGCTGTTCGTGGGAGCTGCTGCCAGGGGGAGCAGGGAGAGGTGGGCACGGGGCGGGAGAGCCCTCTTGTACACTAAGCCTGGAGCCCACGTGTTCCATGGCAAGGTAAGGGTTCCGGTGGGAAAGACTTGCTGATTTGCAACACCATTTATTCATAGTAATGATACGCTGCTAGATGCAGTCCACCATCCCCCATGACTTAAAAGACAAGTACAGGCTTTCTTTACGTCATGGCAGTCATTTTTGTGCACAGGCGTTTTGTATTCCAAAGGGTGTAATCTACTCTCCTGAAACAAATTTGAAGCTGTTTTAGAATTTCAAACCAGCTGTGCTGTTACCTTAGTGAGCTCCTGTTTTGCTGTGTAGTGAATGGCATTGCCTGCATGGTGAACAGGGATGAAGGAATGTATAGTTTTGGCTTGAATATATTCAGAAAATATGGCCAAGGAGCCTTGCCTTACCTCCTGTCCATTCACAGGATTTGACAATTGAAGTGTCCTTACCATCACACAAGTCTTCACTTTGGCAAAATCAGGGCTGAGCACTCAAGTCTACATCATGAAAATTTGAAGCTGCTATGGAAAACTGTTTTTTAAATGTTGCTGTGTGTTCGAATTTAGACCAATTCGTCATGCAGTAGCTGCCACAATGCAGGGAATAGGTGCAAGTTCATTACTTCCCAAGATCAGAGAGAAGTGAAAACACAAGTCGTGGTGGTATGCATTACTCTCAGTTTACTTAATGACTCAGAAAGGCAGAAATTCTTAAACTGGAGGTCAGGCTTTTTTTAATGGGAAGTGAAATGTCAGCGGTGCTGGAGAGGAGACTTGGAAGACTTGGCGAGAGAGTTGGAGGGAAGTTTCTCTCACGCAGACAAATTCGTGTCCCCATTGCAAGGCAACAACTGCTAGGCAATTCAGGGGAAAAATGTTTCTGCATGTTCTCGTACATCCTAAAACCTCAATAATAAGGGGTAATTCCAGAAGAAAGCAAGTAACCCCCAGTTATATTCTCTAGTATTTATTACCAGCTAGGACCAAACAGTGGCAAACTTGAAAGAATATATTATGTCATATAACAGACCTCCAACGATCAGCAAGCAAAATAGATTCACTCTTTGAGGCTGTCCGGACATTTTTAAAATTACAAGGGCAAAGCTCAGCTTCTGCTGTTTATAATTCCAGCAGTGAATTACTGCCTCGTAGTGGGTTCTTGGGTACCTATTATTCTACATCTAGTGCTGGACTTAAGGCAAAACCCTACGATAATTTTATTGAAAATTGGCCTGAGGCTGTTTTGAAGTTTTACAGGCCACTGTTATGCCCCAGTTCGGGAGAGCAGGAGAAAATTCATTGGCAAGAAGATGGATGGTGAATAGACTTCATTATTAACCATATAGTTATCACATATTGAAGATCCTTCTGCTCTCTTTAGAGATTTTTAATTCAATGGAGAGGAAAGAAAAGAAAAACTAAAACCCTGCTGAGGTTTTTTGAGGAGATATTTGTGTTAAGCCTACATGGCACAGAAACATTAGGCTGGTCAGTAGGCTGAAGTAAAGCAGTGACAAAAGCTGTGTATTTTGGCAAGATCATTTTTCTGGCAATCTCTGTGTCGCTCTACTGATAGCAAACAATTAACTGGAGGCTGCTGGTAGATCCTGGTATGTTGAGATCCTGGTATTTTATTTGATAGCTATGAGTCATGGGGTTGGAATTGCTTGGAGAGGTTGGTTATCTCTTGCCTACTCACATTTTTTAACTCCTAGCATTGGGAGAGACCGACAAGCACCAATCTTCTTGTCCCAGCATCATTCTTCCTTGAAAAATGGTTGCCCACATATGGAGATGAACTTACTCACCTGTCTTCAGGCCTGTCGCTCTGTTTTACCTCCTAACAGCACAGATTCCTTGGTCATTATGCTTTTAAAGGAACAGTCCAGCAGCAACTCCAGAATGCTCCCCTGCCAAAAGACAGCACCTTGCAGAGCCTGGGGAAGGAGGGGTGGCAAGGAGGCAGCTGATTCCATTGTGTTTTCATGGGAAAACACCAGCACCACTAACATGTGTTTGTCTTAGGGATCGAAGATACCTTCCGGACAGCTGCCACAGAAGTGAGCTTACTTGCAGGGAGTGAAGACTTCAACGCAACCAAACTGTTTGAAGTTGGTAAGCAGCCCAGTCTATCCTTCAGTAACAGATAAGAGACTTCCTTAGAGTTTTCTTAGTCCTGTGGGATCAAGATATTGAGTTTAGCATTAAAAATGTCAATAACAGCCATTGATTATCTTGCTTATGTTTATGATCTGAACATTTGCTTCAGTCATAGAACTTTTCTCCCCTTAAGTCCTGTGCTTGTTTCATCATAAAATGGTTATTTGCTGTCCTAATTCAGAAAAGAGCTGTAAGACTCCACACTAATGGAGGGAGGAAAAATCAAGCACTCTTTATTATTTTGCTGAAGTAGCCTCAAATGGAAGACCCTATAAAAGCATTTTAAATACAGCTGTCACATCAAAAAAAATAAAAAAGGGCAATGACTTTTATGAGCATGCATTGCTTTTATAGCTCTGTGTGCTGCAGTGAGGGTAGCCAGAGCAATTTTATAGGGCATGGCTTGATTCTGAACTATCTATAACTCAATCCAACATCTGCATTGTTCTGATTTCGTCCCTCCAACAAAATCATGGTGTGGCCATCAGAGACACTGGATGCTGGATTAATTGAATAAATAGTGTAACCCAGCACCTCCCTTTTATGGTGGCAGAGCACAATAGTTAATGACAGCCAGGATGGGACTCTTTAAGGAGATAGAAAAACAGGACACAGATCACTAAGTAAATATTTTGCAAGAATGTTTGCTCTAAGAGTTTTAGGTCCCAGTTAGTTACTTTCCTGCAGAGTCCTCTGAAGTAAGTGTGGAACAAATATGCAGGGTTTTTTTGACAGCCCATAGAATGATACAGACAGCTTAAATAATGGTTTAGGTAGGAGATGTTTAACTGGATTCTCCCAACAGTCTTGCAAAATAATAAAGTGCTGGTATTAAATATGCTACTGGCCTACAAATTTCTTTAATCTCAGCTATACATCATGGCTCTGGTGCTATTAACTCCTCCTGATGTACAGCCACTCCGATGTTATGTCACATATGCCCTTTTAGATACTGAATCACTTTTGGCTGCATTTGCCAGCTAAGATGTCAGTCTCCATGTTTGAACTACAGATGCTTGAAGTATCCCTTTGGAAAGTGGAGACCAAATAGTATTTGTTTTTTAAAAGAAAGACAGAATTAGGGCCTAAAATGAACTTCAGAAAGAGTAATCCAGGCCTTGCTTGCCATCTTAGAATCTCTAGCATCATCTGAAACTTAATTCTCCAGCATCTGACTGCTGTTTTTCCTGGTGAGTGTGTTCTGACTAAGGGTTCCAACTAGAGACTGGCACCAAATCACTGTGATCTCCCTATTTCTGTTGTTTATCAACCCATGGTAGAGTCTCTTGTGCTGCATAGGAATATCAGTAGCTTAATTAGAGTTTGCCAGGTAGAAGTGTCACAGATTCCTACTAGCCTGGTTCTGCACTGTAACTCAGACTAGCACTGCCTGAGGCACTGAAGTCAGTCACACGTGATTTCTCTATCTGACAAGCCAGCAAGTAATACACTGTGGGCAGGGCAGCCAGCTGTGACTGTCCTTTCTTTCTAAAGCAGAGCACTGGTGCTGAACAGCTACGCTTTACTCATTTGTTACCACTGATCACACAAACTGGGATGCTGCTTAATGTATCTTAAGTTTCCATTTCCTGCCCTGAAACAGATACTGATAGCTGTGAGAGATGGATGAGCTGCAAGAGTGAATTCCTGAAGAAATATATGCACAAAGTGGTCAACGATCTTCCCAGCTGCCCGTGCTCCTACCCCAGAGAAGTTGCGTACAGCACCGCTGAGATCTATGATCGACTTAAGAGGAAAAACTTCCGCTGGAAAGATGCTAGTGGTCCAAAGGAAAAACTGGAGATCTACAAGCCCACGGCACGATACTGCATCCGCTCCATGCTGTCTTTGGAAAGCACAACGCTTGCAGCACAGCACTGCTGCTATGATGATAACATGCAGCTGATCACCAGGGGCAAAGGGGCAGGGACGCCGAACCTGATCAGCATCGAATTCTCAGCAGAACTCCATTACAAAGTGGACATTCTGCCTTGGATCATATGCAAAGGTGACTGGAGCCGCTACAATGAAGCCCGGCCTCCCAACAATGGGCAGAAGTGTACAGAAAACCCATCAGACGAAGACTACTACAAGCAGTTTCAAGAAGCAAGGGAATACTGAGAAGATTTTTCCTCTTCTTCAGACACAAAATAGCATTTGTTTCCTGGATGCCAAAGAACTGATGATGGCTGCTGCATTGGCTCCTCAACAGGGATTGATCAGTTCCTTTCTAATGAATGTATATAGTTGTAATGTAATACATAAGTATTTTTCATAGTGTGTGTAATTTATAAACACGTATCTCTCTGTCTCACACACACCTATTTTTGCATACAGACGTACATAAATCTTGTCCTGATAGGATTTTATACTGCAGTAACATTCATGTAATAATGTGCATTTCATTTTAGTTCCCGTCTGTAACATAATGGAGGGGCTGGGGGGTAGCTGCCATCACCGTCAGGCCCCAAGGCCCCAGCTGAGGAGGCACATGTTTAAAAGTTGTTATAAACAATGGGATTGAAGAATGTACTCTTCCATATGGGAATGGTTTACAAGATTAATGCACCTACAGCATCAGTTTTCTCTATAATTGGTTTCATGACTAGTCATATCTAAGAAGGGAAGAATTTTTTTTGGAAGGGTAATAGACAAAAGTGAATATAGAAAATCCGTAGCAATTTTTCTCTTGGAATTCTTCCTGTTACCTTCTAGCTCAGTTCTTTGCAGTCCACCTGGGGTAGGACTGCAGGAACTTGTAGCTGTGGTTTTCCTACGGGCCAGAAAATGTCCTGATGCAGTGGTTCTGCAAGAGTTACAAATAGCCCTCTCCTGGAGACATCTCGGATACGGAGCTGCAGCTGTTGGGGCTTACATCTCCAGAGCAGCTACCTGTGGACTGAGCATGCTGTTAAGTCTTTGGAGGAGTGAGAGCAGAGAAGGAATCCATGTCAAAGGACAAAAAAAAAAAAAAATCACATTTCCTTTCCAGTTTTTAATATGAAGAATGTTTGGATCTGCTTGTTTCTTTCTTTCAAGAAAAGAAAAAAGTTTATTTTTTTAGAGAACAGTAAAAATGGAATCCACAAGTTCCCTGGGATAAAAGATGCAACCAGCCCTTTTGCCCCAGTTTCATCATGCTGAGTGCACAGCGTCCTACAGAAGTAGCTATTCTTTAAGGGAAGCTCTCTGGGAGGAACTATTGGTGACTTAAAATGTCTTAATTTTTTTAAAAGCTAGCATTATTTTTGTAAAGTATTTATTGAATTGTAACAATGACTCATATGTGGGATATGTCTATAACATGAAAGGCTTCTGTAGATGGAACTTTATTTCCAGGAACATGACTGTTGTTAGGCAAAGGTTTTATTTCCAAATTTTTATAACATGCAAGTTTACATACATAATCCTGTCATTAAGCAGCTCATACCTGCATTCTGATGAAAGATAAAAGTTACACCCTAGGTAAATAAATACTTACAGTTCCATCCTGTGAAAGACTGCCTTGCTGCAAGTCAGTGTCTTCATTTGGAAAACTAAGGCTAAATGTCACTTGAGAAATGCCTATTTTGGGGTTATGTGGTCTGACACACACATGTGGAACCTCACGCAGTGGTAAAGCCGACTGACATCGCAGTCTGAGCTCAAAGATTCAAGACAGACACAAAAGACAATCCCCTCTGCTATATACAGACACACATAGATGGTATTTAAGGTCCCTTCCAACCCGAACCCTTCTGTGGCATCCTGTAAATCTTTTCCATGTCTCTGTTGGTGTCTCGGGTCGGGTTGATAGTGAGCTCACAGGCAGACATGTGCGTGGTGCCCCCGCATTAACACGGGCACAGCAACCCCACTGACCTGGGCAGGGTCAGGCTTGTGTCGGTCAAAGGCAGCCCGGGCCGGGCACACCCAGTCTGACCCGTGCTGGAGGCTCTCCCGGATCTGCCGGGCTGCAGAGCCCCAGCCCTGCTTGGGCTCCAGGTCTTCAGAAACACAGAGGTCTGGGCAGAGCCACTGCACATCTGCGACAGCAACTGGTCTGCTGAGGCAACCTCGGCAGCTGGAAAACTGGGCCAAGTCATTGGAGCATCCCAGATCCAGACTTGAGTTGGTGGGGAAGACGTGGATATGTTTGAGCACAAGCTGGTAGTTGGTTAGTTGAGCAAGAGGGTAAACATGGGGATCACCCCTTATTTTTTATAGAAACCAGATTTTGTAAATTCTTGCAAGGTCATACGAAGGCGCCACTAGCTCGTGGAGCCAGTTAAATTGACAGCAGATGGATGAAAGGCACAAGGAACTCCAGGATCAGTCACTTCACAGGGAAGACAGGTATTTTCAGGGAGAAAGCTCTGCTTCTTACTTAACAGTGTAGGGGGGAAAAACATTCTCAGGTTTCTCTGGGAGGGAGATGAGAGGGCGGTCAGTCACAATTCTAGAAATATAAAACACATCCCTGCCCTTTGTGGGTTAGTAAATTATGGTGCTATTGAGAAATGCTACTACACTATTAATACAGAACATAACACATAAAGTGTCAGGGAAGAGGGAAAATTATTCTAATAAATGAAATGACGCACAAAGTTTCAAGTCTTACCACTCATAATTTCCCAAAGCTGGAAACTCTGAGGGAGCCAAACTTCTGATAGGACCTACCAGGTGTTTCATAGGATGAGCGCAGATTGAGAGAGTCTGCTGTCCTAAGCAACAGTCTATTAAAAACAAAGTCCTTCCTACTTCATAATAAATTATGATCCATTCAGGACTGGGCTGCCTATTTCATTTTCGCTTTTCTTTATCTCCTTTCCAATGACCAAAATTGTACGTGCAATGACTTTGTGTAGCAGACTTTAGCAAGGTGCTGGAGTTTACCATGGCCAAATTTGGCTCAGTCTTTAAAATACAGAGTTCTTCATATTAGAACAAGACTCGAGGAAGGGTTTGTGGCTCACATTCCCAGGCACAGGTTGGTGGTTAGGAGAAGCTGTTGTTATGCTTCTTACATTACCACAGAACAGGCATATTGGAACACGCAACCAGAGATATGGGGGGAATTGAAACAAGCACAACTGAACAGGGAAACTGAAACAAGGAACCAGTCAAGTCATCCAACTTATTTTTAACCCCCCATCAATCAGCAGATACAGATTGCAGCACAGCTTCTGAGTCAAGTTGGTGGGAATGCATTAAGCTGGCACAGCTGCTCTGAAAGATGTGTGGAGCAGTGCCCCTAGGCAGCCATAAATGGATTGAATCATACCTTTGATGGTTAAAAGGATGAGTGGGCCTGGGTTCCCTTTGCCCGGACAGCTGCTGAGCAGCAAAATTCCACTGACATAACCCACAGTGATGCGTATGGGTTATAGGACAATATAGCAAAAACCAGAACCATACACACATCCACGAATCCCCACAGCCCTGCATTAGTTACCAGCTGCTTTTCCCCCCTCCCGCTGTGCAGGCTGGTTAGCACTGTCAACACAAGGCATTCTTTGGAAAAATGCTGGTGAGCTCATGGGGCTGTTCCAGATACAGCGTTCGCGGTGAGGTTGTAGGGCTGGTTGCAATGAGTTCCTGATGCACCTGACACTTACAGCTGAGTGGGGCCAGGCCAGCTGAAGGCAGGAAAGGGGGAAAGTTACCTTTTCCTGTTGAAGAATCTGCCCTGGCAGAATGTCAGGGCCTTAATCCTACAGTGTCTTACTTGTGGTGTCTCCCTGGTTGGCAGCAGGAAGGCAGGGAGGGAGAGCTGAGTGATGGTCCAGGCAGCTGCATCTTCTGAGGAGCCACCAGTGCTCCCCCAGGCCTTCCATTTCTCCTCTTCCTTTGTTCTCCATCAGGACACCCCCAGAACCGCCCAGCAGCCAGCATGGCTCACAGCAGTTTGGCTTCAGCTTACTCTCAGCACCAGAGTCACACATTCATCCTTCCCTGGAAAAAGCCACGTCAGGCTGGACAGACTATGCAGAAACCTGGCAGGTGCCATTCCTAGCAGGGGCAGGAAGCTGTCAGAGCCTGTTCATAACCCACCCAGGCACAGCTACTCTGCAGCTCCACTGTCGCGCACGGGACCACCCAGCACTGCACAAGAGGCAGTGCAATGGCAAGGCTCTTTCTCACCCAGAAGAGGAAACCTGCAAAACGGGTACGGACAAACTCGGATTTCTTCATGTTCACTGCATCCACCTGCACAGGCACCAGCACAGCTACATGCCTCCCCTCCAAACACACAGAAACCAGTGCGCTGAGGAGGGAGAGCATCAGCAGGAAGACCACCAGAATAAAGATGGCACTTTTCCCAGCAAGCTGGAGTGAGTGTGTGCTGCCACCTGGCTCCATGGCATTTCTGTGCCAGCTGAGAGAGCATGTGTTTTTCTATCACCAATTCCCCGCTTCTTTCTCTTTGTAACTTTTAATGGAAAAATGTGTGGGCAGTTTCCATTATGCCTGTGCTGTTTCAGACAAATTAAGGGGTTGGCTAAGAAATCACTGGTTTCGTATTTCATACAGAAAACACACACATGCATATATTTATATGCCTATGTAAATTAATTTAGGATATCCTCTAGTCATGCGCTGTACAGTGGTTCGCTGCCAAGCAGTGCCTGCAGGAAGGGTCCCATGGCAGAGCACTTCCATGCCTCCTGCACAGGGCATGAGGCTATTTTTGCACTTGCACAGGGGGGAGAAGTGCTGGGAGGCTAAAATGGCAGCAGTCATTCTTCAGCTCTGCCTCTTACTTTCTGAGTACCAGGTTTATTCATTTTTCCTTTTCAGCTGCACTGCTAAAGCCACAGAGGCCTTTTATGACCGTGCTAATTTTCTATCAGTTTAGGGAGTTATAAATTTTTTCCTTATTTATTCTCTATCACAAGAAGGGTCGGGGGGAGTTGATTTTTAAACATACAGAGAAACTTTTCATTCAGTACGTTGCACAATTTATAAGGGGTTCAGAATGTTATATTCTGGAAGTGATAGCAATATTGCACAGGTCAAACTGGCCAAACCTAACACAGCTAAGTGTGGCTCTAGTCTTCAGAGGAGCACTTAGATAATATTTTCTTTTTAAAACTGGCCAAACAGTATTACCTGTGTTAAATGTCAGAGCTTGCTGTTTATTACGGGCCTGAACAATTCTTCGCTTAAAGTGGAACAGTGCTTCACTTATGGACTTCAGGAGGACTCTGGTAAGACTCTGAAACATGCCTGAAGCAAGGGACAGCATCTGCACACCATGGTGGTGGATACAGGATGTGAGTCAGAAAGTTTGGGGAGCAGAGAAGGCTTGGGAACAAGTTTCCACTCCAGGCACCATATTCCAGGCTGGCTGCTGCCTCTGCACAGCTGTGCTTAACCCATTTGCTGTGCTTAGCCCATTCCTTTGACCCCAAATCCAAGCTGCAGCCATTCCCCTTTCCTCACTTCCCAGGGGCAGCTCATGAGGGGATGTTGCTCAGCCATGAAACACAGAATTAGGACACAGCTGGCCTTTGAAAAGCCCCATCTGCCTGAGTAGGGCTCCCTGAGCCAGGTAAGGAAATGGGAAAAGTGCAAATGTACTGGACCCCGCAGACACAGGGATTCCTGTGTCCCACTGTCCCTGGCAGTGTTGACCATCAAGCAGTCAATGGACAGCACCTTCTAACCACAGTGCAGCCTGGCTTCATACACCTCCTGCCTGCCAAAAATCATGAGGGCAAATCTTAACCTGCATTCCAGCACTGCTGAAGTTCCTGTTACACCAAAAAGGACAGGGAATCCGTGGTATGACATCTCCATCCAGGAGCCAGCTCCCACCAGGGGGAAAAAGCATAGCTCCATCTCATGTGCAAATGTCCCAGCACATCCAGCACATCCAGCAAGCGACAGCTTGGAGAAACAGCAAGGTCTGCCACTGCCCCTGCAGCAGTAACCATGCCTGAACACCCTGAATTTGGTGCATCAGTTCTCCTACACAGCCCTCATCTTACAGCCTGCTGGGGAAACACCAAGAAAGAGTGTGGAAGCAGAAGGAGTCTCTTTGGGTTGAGAGGATGCAGTAAGAGGACTGGAAAGAACTTCTATCCAGCATGGGGAGGGAAGAACAGTGCATTGCATTACAAAGTGGCCTCATTAAGGGTCATCCCAATTTGAATCAGCACGTGGATAATGATATTCTGAAGGAGGATGGTCTCAGAGAGGGGCAAGTCAGAAGAAACAAAGCAAATCTTGAAAAGGAGCTGAGCAAAGAAAATACAGTGTCTATGTCCAAAGCAGGCTAAGGACTTCCCTTGCCTGGCTGTCCACTCACAGAGCCATTCCCCGAATATTTCACCACATGTTAGATGACCACTAGGTACACAATCCCAGAAAAGTCAAATTAAAAGGTGCAGCTGGTAGGTGTAAGGGGAGGAAACATTCCTGAGCCATTTTCCTGAATAACAGCGCCCATGGCCACGTGCTCAGAGAGGCCGCGGCACAGCGGTGGCTGCACCACAGCTTCCAGCTGCCCGCGAGAGCTCCATGGCAGTGGTTAACCTTGACAAATAACTGTGTTTTGCCTTTGCCCATAGTGGCACAGCCATCAGCACTCCTGTAATTTAATGTGGCTTTTGCTCAAAAGGTCAGCCCCCTTCCTCTCAGCCCCATCTCAGCCCTCCGGGCCAGCGGGTTTGCCCCCTCCCAGCACCACCGACAGCACAACGGAGCACTGGCTTGGGTCGCTTTTCCCACAAGGAAAGGGGGACCTGGCATCCTCTTCCCAGCACACAGACAGGAGGCACGAAGCCACCAGAGCGGCACAGGCTGGAGGTGGGGGAGGAAGCTGACTCAACCTCAAACACAACCGCATCCATCATTGCTAGGTTGGGTGGCCTGGTTGGAAAGGCAGGGTTGTTTTTGCAGCCGGCGGGATTGCCCCGAGGATTCCGTCTGTGAGCCGGAGGGAAAGCAGTGGCGTGCTCCGTGTCTGACTGTTCAGCACTGACAGAGAGGAGGAAGGTGGGAAGCCCCGAGAGCTGTGTACTTTTAGATCCAACTGGATACAAGAGCCAGGACTGCCAATCTGAATCTCAGTCCTGGGATGGTAAGAGCACCCAGGCAGCCACAAACAGCTGGGGCCAGAGGAACACATGGAAGGAGAGCCCAGCTTTGGTGTCTAAGTCGCTGTCCGGCTGTGTTTGGTCTGCATTTGAAAGGAGGTGGGGCCAGATAATTCCAGCTTTAGAAGAAGAGATCTGCAAGGCCAGGGAATCCCATGGAACTATCTGCTCCATCTGACACCTCCAGGCTGGCAGTTCTACCCTGAGCTGCAGAAGTCTTTTTCAACAGAGCTTGAATAGGGTAGAGCAAATTTAATAGAAATTGTGAGATTTTTTTTCTTCCCAAGAATATCCACCTATTTCTCCCACAGATTGCCTTCTGCAAAACTTCCCACTGCTTTCAGCAGGTGTAGAGCTGCTCTCCAACATCTTCAAATCCAGACCCCTCCAGAGAGAATCATGGTTTGGGTTGGAAGGGAGCTTAAATCTCATCTAGCTCCACCCACCCTGCCATGGGCAGAGACAACTTCCACTATACCAGGTTGCTCAGACTTGCATCCAACCTGGCCTTAAGAGGTTCATTGGCAGCAAAACCTAGAAGGGAAACAGCAGCAATACAACCCCACCATAGCTCAGTCACCACCATGTCATTATGCCCCCAAAAATGTTTCCAGGCCCTTTTTGGACCATCACTCCCAGCTTTCCTACCCACTGGCTGAGTTTTTCTGGTCAAGCCAGGTGTGGACTTCAGTAAAAAGGCTTGAAATCCTTCTCTAAGAGACACAAATCCAATATGTTGCTGCTCACCCTGGGGCACAGGGGACAAGTGACAGCCCCTCTCCTACCACGTACTTGCCCTGTGCTGGCTTTGCAAAGGCCTCACTGCATCCCTGAGCACTCAAGTCTAGCAGCACTGCTCAGCACCAATGGCAGCGGCCACCGCATTGCCCCTATCCCAAGACACTTCTCATACCAGATTGTTCTTTTTTTAATGGGAAGACAGACAAATCCAGACCTCCTGTATGAAGACAATTTGTCTCTTCTGGATAAGTTCCAGCATGAGGAGGGTACTTTATACATATGGGTTTTCTTTCATGTTTGATTGCTGGACTAAGACCACATTGTTGTCCAGCTCAAGGGAGGGAGAAAAAAGAGCAAAAACCGCACAAATCAGGAAAGCATTAGGTAAACTTAGCTCAGAATACATCTTCTGACCAAATGGAGAGCAATGCTCTTTCATATAATTAGACTGTCTGCCGGAAGTCAAAGAGAACAAATTGTGATGCTTTCAGTGCTGTGGGAGCTGTGCGGTCCCTGGAGGATGATCACATCTTCCCCACAGCATTAGTTGTCATCCCTGAACAGGTTGTGAAGGGAGGCTGTGGTTTAGAAAACCCTCAGAAACTCTTTCATTGCATTGCAGTTCCAAATGCCATTCCTCAGTCACAGAATCACAGAATGGTTTGGATAGGAAGGGACTTCAGAGCTGATCCAGTTCCAGCCCCCCTGTCATGGGCAGGGGTGCCACCCCCAGAACAGCTTGCTCAGACTCCATCCACCCTGGCCAGTCAATGAAGAGTTGCAGGCAGGAAGATAAGGTGTGAAAAAAACCCCTGACTGATCAAAAAGCGTTTGAACGCTGCCTTCAAATTTGTATAAGGTGAGCAAAATGCTGAGTTTGGCAGTAAAGGGGCATGGCACAACCAGCAGGAGAGCAGATCCGGTGAGTGGGACTGTACCAAACACTGGAGGGAGAACACTCTGTACCAACACGAGGTATCAAAGAGTAAATGATCCTGTCCTTCAGGTAATGTTGCCTTCCACAATAACCTTTGCTTTAGTGGGAGTGGCACAAATGGCATTGAAACACACAGGCACAGCAAAGGGAACTTGAGCCTGACACCCACATTTCTGCTCATGGCAAGCAGCGGGGATACAGTGGGCCAGAGTCTTCTTCCCCCAAAGCCAACAGCAAGGCTCCAATCATCCATAGCCCAATCTGTTGTTTTGGGAATCAGCTCTTTACCAAGAAGAAACAAGTAAACATTTTCCATCCTCTTCTCTTCCTAGACGTTAAGCAAGAGTAACTTGTAAATTGCTTCCAGCGACTTCGAGACAACAAGGGAACAAACAACTATCAACAGGCATTACACTCATTGCTTCACACGAAAACAGTTATGAGGCTGAAGGGATTCTGACAGGCAATTGGAAAGCAGTCCTTTTTATGCTAAATTTACTGTATTTTAGTCCAATTTTCCATGATTTAAAACGCGCAATGAAATAAAGAGCTGGAATGCCTTCTTTTGTCACAATATTTCACACCCAAGGCCTCAGAGCACTTTTGTGAATCAAGCTTTGCAATAGTTTTGCAAAGCAAATGGTTTAGGAAGCAATGAACTGGAAATAGAGGGCAGTTTCCAGAGCTGTTGGTCGTCACAGAGGAGCCTGTAACAAGCCGAAGCAGCGTCCCAATATCTGAGCTCCCTGATCCCGTGCCCTCCTAGGGCAGATGTCTGCTGACAACCCACCAGACCTCTTCACCTGGAGCTGGAGCTCCCCACCTGCACGCCCAGGCTGCACTGCGCCCTGGCAATGGAAGAAATGCAGAAAGAAAGATGAGATGGGTTCACTGAGGGAGGAAAATGCGGGAAGTGAAACTTCTGCATTTTGCAGTATTCCAGATTCTTCCTGGGAAGAAAACAGCATCAGCTGTCTTGACACCACTGCTGAGCCAACCATAGCTAAGTGGGACCATTTGAGGGTCCCAGTTCAGTTCTCGTGGACAAGCAGCCCCACTGCAAAAGCCAGCTGTAACCAGCACTGCAGACAAAGGGCTCAAAGCCTGAGCAGACAGGAGGCTGCATTGGTTTTATGGGGAACTCACACACATATGGGTGAGGTTTTTAGTACTTCCATGCAGAGGAATTCGCCTATGACCATGGGCCGTGGTAACTCAAATTCCTTAGGTTATTGGCACGTAACCAAACAGTTTCAGGGTTCAGCTGTTAGCTTAACGCCTAGAGCAGAGCCCTTCCTGAGAGCATTCACAGAATCCTAGAATCATTAAGGTTGGAAATGACCTCCAAGATCACCAAGTCTAATCTTCAACTGAATACCTCCATGTCCACTAAACCATATCCTCCACCATGGGCAGGATTTCCAGTCAAAATGGGGAAGGAGCTGAGGCCTACCTACTAACACGGACTTTCTCATTATGTTAAAACGAAAATCAGTGATGCACCAAGGCTTCTTATTAGCCGTAGTCAGCCCCTACACAGTGGAACAGGACAGGCTTAAGCAGCAGGATCACAACCATACCTTGCTGTGGTTCTCCATACTCAGAACATTTCTATGCCACATTACAAAACATCTCGAAGTCCCTCTTGGGGATCTCAGCTCAACAAATACTCATTACATGATTTCCCCATAGCTTTTAAAGCATTGTAGTAATATTAGGATAATTCATGGTGTCAGGAGAATTAACCTGGTTAAAGTCAGAGATGAAGGGCTATGGCAAAACTGGGACCTGATTGCAAATCCCTTTTCCCATAGGGTTCCACCTTACTTCTAAAAGCATGAGCACTATTATGAAGGATCATTGAAACACAAGCGGTATTAATGCTGATATTCCTGAAGATTCCAGTGACTGTGTCTCATATCCACCATGGGTTTAGACAGAAACTGAGCAGCCATCAGGTTGTGTGAGACAAAACCAAGTTTGTGCCCAGGTTAAGCACTGTCCACACCTCAGAGCAGCACACAGACAAATCCTTCAAAGAACCAGGAATGGGTGGATGCAGACGGTGCACACGGTGCAGGATTTCCTCTCAGTGGCTCTCCCCAATGCGCCACTCATAGATGATACAGTGTCCTGCATCCAGGAGGGCTTTGTTCTCTGTGGGGTGAAACCTCAGCCTTCAGTTTATTAAATGCAATTGCAGAAGCCGAAAGGGTGAGTCACAAAGCCAGTTGTGTAAGCACACATGTGATGGAAGCACACAGGACATGCATTTCTGTCACAGAGGATTGCTTGAGTCTGGCAAAGCCCTTTGGATGAGCACAGGTTGGGACACAGCCCTAGCCATCACCTCCCACCTGGTGCCAGACAGGGCTCAGGCAGACAGTCTGTCCTCCAGCCCCTTTTAAAAGATAAATTAGGGAATGGAGAAGGGAGGGGAAGAGGGATGAGTGCTTCTAAAGCTCCCCCAAGAGAAGCTGCCAGCACAGGACACCTTTGCAGCATGCAGCCTGCAAGCAGTGCTGAGAGCGGGATGCAGAGCTCACGGAAGCAAGGGCTGTGGCATGTCCTGGCTCCAGCTGGGCAGTGTTTTCCTGACCCCTCTGCTCAGCAGGCTGCAAAGCCCTCGCTGGGATTAAACACCTGCCTGACCACGGGAGCCACAGCAGGACAGGGGGCTGCTCTCCAGGACAGGTTCCTGCCTCTCTTCTGCACTGGGCTGATCGACTGGCTCATGCTTGGGAAAAACAAGGATGCCCACGGAGCAGCACCAGGGGAGAGGAAAAGAGGGAGCAAACACCTGCTGCTGCTGCTGCTGCTGCTGCTGTGGCAGAGATGTCTTGACCTCAGAGAGGAACCTGCTGTATCCCCACAGGGCCTGGAAGGAAAACAAAAGCTACAACTTAAAATCAGCTCCAGGGCCAGCTGTGCCTTTACATCACCATTGCTCACAAGTTTCCGTCCCACGGCTGTGACTGCCTTTGGTGGTGTAGGTAGACCCTCAGAAAAGCAACAAGGGGTCGAATCCCCTTTGTTCTCCTCACTCAGACTGTCTCTTTTCCTTACCCCCTGCCTCCAGCCAGATGTGCTCACTGCCTCTCTCCTGCCAGCCTTTGCGTTCACCCTGGTGTTCATTCAGCAATTCAATTCAGGAAGCTGACCCAGCTGAAATCCTCAGCAAAAGGAAAAAAAAAAAGAAGTTTCCAACCAGAATATAAGCACTGTCTTTGAACACAAACACAAAAAAACCTTCCTAATTTGTTAAAAAAAAAAAAAAAGAAAGAAAGTGATTGAAGTGTCTTCATAAAAATTTCCTTTTAAGCTGAAGAGAAGTGCCATAAAAATACCAACCTTCTAACACCATGAATTGAGTTATAGAAGAGATGGTGCCTTTACCAAAAGAGGCTGTATGGAATTCATCACTGGTTTACTCTTTTAAAATAATCAGCCAGCAAAGTTATGATATGACCTACTTAATTTCTTGTCTTGAAACTTGATGAGCATTTAAGATTTGTTCCCGAAGCCTGGAAAATGAGAGAAGGGGGAAAAATGCAGGCACCATATCCAAACCCCTGTGCTGAGATGCTGCCTTCTTTCAGACCCTACAGGAGCCCGTGGCTGCAGCAGTGCTGCCCGTGGGAGGAAAGCTGGGCCTCAGTGGCCCTCACAAGAGGGTCCAGTCCACCGTCCTGCCTTAAAGCAGATCAGATATGGTTTCTAGCAGAGATTTGTTCCATATATTTTGAGAAGTTTCCACTGATGGAGGTTTTACTCCACACCTGAGCAAGCCATCCATCTTCCTCACCGCTAAGTTTTTGCAGAAGCCTCCTCCCTTTCTGCTTCCAAGGCACCCTTTTCTACAGATGACAGACACAGTGAGCAACACCTTCCCCTATCTCCTTGAAGCCATCACTGACAGACCTGGAGGTTGTCACTATTCCAAGCCCTTAATCTTGTAGCTCCTTGCACTTTCTCTCATGCTCTCTTCTCACTTCCTCATTTTTATTCAATTTCCACAAAATGTGGAGCCCAAACCCATGGGGCTTTCTCTGCCAGGGTACACTTCTGTGGACACATTTTTGTCCCAATGTACCACGGCTCCAACACACTCCTGCACTTGTTTCAGGTTCAGTGCACACCCTCATGCTGTCAACCCACCCTTTGGAAAACTACCCACAACTCACTCAGAATCCATTTGCCTCTGTTGTTAATTCCATAACCTAAGACTATATAGACTGCCATATCCAAAACAAAAAAAAAAAAAATTGATCAAACATTATACAGCTCCCTTAAAAATCGCAAATCTCTGCACTCTTTTGCAGGTGAGACACTGAAAAATTCCCCTGACATCACCAGAAGCACAGCACTGCACCAAAAATGTGGCTCAAGGGCTCCAGAAAAACAAAGATTTGGCAAGTATACACTGGTGCTTTGACTAAAAATCCTTAAGAGGTTTAAAAGTGTTCAGGTGTTTGGGGATTTTATTTGTAGGGAGAGAAATCAATTATATCTACCTGGCTATATTTATAGCAGCTCAATCTTCTTTGAGATTTCGTATCTTCTCTGATTTGATAAGATTGTGGCCCTTTAATAAGCTGAAGTATTCATATCCTTATGACAATCTGGCACTGGAATTGTTTGCTTTAGCACTGCAGATTGCACAAGAGACATGAAAGGTTTCAGCGTAGCTGGAAAGTCACTTTTGATGAAATCACCCATCGCTCCGGGGGCTGCATTCTTTGCAATTTGTGCATACTGATGATATGTGTCTTCAGATGCGTTTTGGCAACCCTGTGCCATTTTCAGAAATCCATCTGGGACTCAGGAACAAAGCAAATGCACACGAACATGAGGAAGACAGAGCTGGCACAGCTACTGGGTGGAATTTCTTTAAGGAAGCTCAATCACTTGTTCATTTTGCTGGCAGGAAAAGATAGGAAAATGAGTGTTCCTGTTATTGATGAACTTCATGATATTGTTAAATCCCTCAGACAACATATAATTCATGGCAAAGATGTGGCAGAATTCCTTTGCACTTATCCACAGTGTGGCTCTCCCCCAAAACACAGATCTCTGCCTTCATTTCATACACAAAAATTGCCCAGACGAACAATAGCTTTAACTTTAGAGAAAAATCAGAACACTTGCCTCTATTTTTTTTGCTTCAACACCACAAAAATTTATTATTATTATTCTATCAGTGCATCTTTTCTTGCACTAAAAAAAAAAAAAACACAGAAGCAGACTCCGTGCTGTGATACGGATTGGCAGGTGACTTTTGAAGAGAGTTTTCCAGGTAATGGCTTGAGCTTTGCCATGGAAACCCTGAAGGGGAAGGCCCAAATGATGCCCCATACCTGGCAATGCCCCTCAGCACCAACGGCACCCAGCAGCGCTCCCAAGGCAGCATGAGGGAGCATCCCTGAGCCTGGAGCAGAATGAGGAGGTGCCACTTACTCAAGCTCTGATCACCAATCAGACCTAAATCTCCGTAGGTGCCGGCGGATATTTGAGTTACACCAGCCATGGATTTAGCCCCAGACTGCAAATTGTAATTAATACCCATCCCAGCTTTGCATTTCTGTTGGAGAAGAGCCGTGAATCACTGAAGTGGAGCCTTGCAGAGGAAATCCTCAGCCACAACAAAAAGATTTCATGCTTTATCTCCCCCTCTCAAGTATTTTACCAGACAGACAGGGATTTTCCTCCCAGTGACAACAATAACTACGCTCATTGAAGAAAAATATGTGGAACAGGAAGACCTACATTCCTTGTGTGAAAAATAAGAGTGGTCTGTGCCAACTGCATTTTTCAGGAACAACTCATCCACATGAAAAAATGGCTGCTGTGATAGTGTCCTGAACAGTGAGGCAACGGTAATGTGCTACATAACTGACAGATGGGAAAAGCAGAGGGAAAAACAAGGCTTGGTCTTTGTTTATTCCTAAGATTCCATTATTAATATGCCGCTTTGACTCACATATGAATGACTTGCATCTTCCCCGCTCCCTGCATCCACTGCTTTGTGTAGCAACTCTACCTTATTCCTACCTGCACCATTCTCAAAAGTTTCATTATTTTGTGCTTAAGAGTCTTCTTGAAATAAATCCTGATGTCTTGGGTTTTTCAGGGCATGGATTTGGAAACCTCGTCCTTCAGTCATCTAGGTGTAAACGTAACATAATCACTATGTCCCTAAATTAATTCAGCTTACCCAAGGGGTATGGCTTAAGTGCAGCCTGATAGTCCAGACAACTCTATGGTATTTGATGATGATGATGATGGTGAATTATTATTGTTGTTGTTGTTATTACTATTATTGTTGTGGTTATTGTTGTTACTTTTATTTTTATAACTATTATTGTTATTATTTTAAAATAGAACTCAAAACGGGGAATAAAGAGCTAGGGAATATTTCCAAACCCTAACCCTAACCCCAGCCCTGACCCTAACCCTAACCTAAGCCTAAACCTAAGCCTAAGCCTAAACCTAACCCTAACCCTAACCCGAGATTAGCTCAGTTGGTTGGAGCATGGTGCTTATAACACAAGGGTTTTGGGTGCAATCTCACTTAAGAGTTGGACTCGCTGATCCTTGTGGGTCCGTTCCAACTCAGAATATTTTGTGAATCTGTGAACCTCTTCTAAATGGGAAAAGAATGACAAGGACATCAGCCTTACATATGAGATAAGGCAGCAGCCACATTTTACAAAATCAGGCATTTAAAACGCAAGGAGAACGCAATTCCCACTTTCTACCCGAGCACTGTCATCTTCACAGCAGGAGCCCGTGGATGTTTCCCAGCTCCAGACTCCCATCCTGTGGGTTTGCTCAAGTCACCCATGGCCATGACAGCAAAGGGCAGTGTCTCCTTTAAACAAGGGTGCTGTGACTCATTGCCATCGTGACAGATCTGCAGGAAACACAGGGCAGGATCAAAGGCAGAAGAAGAGACTTTGCCGATGTGCGAGGTGTTGGGATGCAGAGGAGGAGGGGCGGCTCAGGGGCTGCGCCCTCGCCCGCTGCCGGCAGCCGTGGGCTCGCAGGGCACCCGGCGCCAGCTGAAGGAGCAGAGGCTGAGCCGTGCCAGTCTCGCCGAGTGAAAACACTCCGCTCCCTTTCAGCCATTAAAATGAATGAAGAGCAAGACTGTTTGGACAAACATCAGCCAAAAGAAACCTTGGAGGCGGTTAGAAGGCTACTGCTTCATACAATATAGACCATGTTTCCAAATACAAATATTACCCTTGGCAGAGACGCGCCTTTGCTTCATGAGTTATGTTGCACTTTTTGTTATGTTTAAGTTTGTGCAAGAGGTATAAATAGCTGGTATTAAATGAGCTTTTCTTTTTTTTTTTTTTTGCAAAGTATCAAAATGGTCCCAGCTCTTCATGGAACAAACACACACTATATTCCTGTGCCTGAATTTTTGTTGCTAATTATAGAAAATACCATGTAACTGAAAAACAATGTTCAAGAGCCAGACATGAAAAACACATCTTTCCTATATGAAGTCATTTTTTTCAGAATGCTGTCTGGAGGAGGGCATCTGGATCACCATAGAATTGACATGTGTGCATACATGCTTAGTGGCCTCACAGAAGAGCAGTTTCTGCTCACACTGCAGTGTGGAAAGCCCCGTGTCCCAGCTGAGGAAGAGGGAGTGATACAGAGGGACCTGGTCTGGGGTTTTGGTCACAACTGTTTGGCTGATCCTGTGTTCCCTAAGAGCAGAGATAACAGGCAGTCCTGATTACTGTCCTGATTATAGACACAAGATGACGCTTTGTACTGCATACAGCAATAATTATGGGCACGAGGCAAATCCCAGCAACCATCCAAGCCTCTCCATCTCAACATGAGAAGATACTACAACCTGAAGGCCAAAAGGCACTGTCATTTGTTCTTTGATAAATCTGAGTGTGCATAAACACAAGAGCACAGCAGGGCCCTCACTAGCCGAATCCCCACTGCTTCTTTATCACCACAATGGCAACACCTACCTGGTTTAACCAATTCCTACCGGAATGGATAAAAGAGTTGCTTTTAAAGATGGATGCAAATTGAACTATCCAACATGGATACAACATAAAATGACTGTCTTAGATAAACCAGGGGGAGGAGTTCAAATACAGTTAGTTAAGCGGAGAAAAGGGTTATCAACTTCAGACAGCACAAAGAGCTGTCTATTCCCACTGAAGACAATACTTATTTCCATTTAAAAAAAAACTTACAAAATATTCCCAAGTTTTTTCAAAGTGTTTCAAAGACCACCAAACCAATAGAGCAGACATCAACTGAAAATACGAGATTAGTGATTAATGAGCACACCTTCTGCAGCCCACAGGAAATGAATAATGCATACTATACAGCTGCAGGGGTGTCAAAGTGTATGGCACACAAAATCCTTTGCTAAACAAAACCTATTTTGCTTGTGAGTGGATATGCAGAATGTGATTATTCAACGTGTCCTGCAGGACCTCTCCATCCATTCATCGCACCTCAGAAGCCAGGTGAGAGCAATCAAGGAGAGTCTCACCCACACAAATGCTTTGGGGCTCAGATGTTGGAAGAACATCAGCTCAAATGCTGTAGATTAACAGTAAAACGTACAGGAAGAAACACAAAACCATTTTCTCCTCTAATCCCTCATGGTTTTGCTGATGGCCAGACTCGCTCATCAGAAGCTGATGAGCATGCATTGCATTACATCTTTATAAATAGCTCATTGATATTCTTCTGGTTATTTCCCCTTGTACCAATGTAGGGAAAAATACTGGTCACCCCTGATACAGTGGCTGATGGAACAGAATAAGAATTACTCTAAAACCCCACAGAAGCATTGGTCATTTAACTCCTGACACCACTGCATTTCAGGAAGTGTCTGACCAGTAATAGTCATCCTACAGCACTGTGGCCAATCTCAGTTGAAAGGCTTCTGCTTATCTCGCAATCCATGGTTCTTGAGCTCATTTTCAGTTCACATTTTTGGCTGTGAGAAGTAGCTTGTTTTTCAGCCAGCATGATAATCCCCAGAAAACATACTTAGAAAGAGCTGAGTTAGACTTACCCAGCTCTGGACTCATTTTCTACAAAAACAGCATCTTCCAAAACAAAGGTGTGGGACAAAGCAAACAGAGTGTGAACTAGAGAAGAGCCATTCCCTGTGTTTGCTTGCTGCCATTTCTCATTTGGAAAAAGGTGTATTTTTAACAACACGGAATTAGTAGAGGGTGGTGAACCTTAAGCTGTCATTAGAGGCTGCCAAATGAGCCAGTGTCCCTTGTGCTGGTGAGTAAAGGAGGGTGTATGAGGGCGGAACAAACAAATAAACAGGGCGGGCAGGGGTGGCTTCTGGACGCCAGCATAGGTCAGTGGTGTGGGAGTGAAGAGAAACCCTGGGCTCTTTTCTCTCTGCTTTCACACCAGACACTGGCACGGGTGCCTGGGGTCCCTGTCTGGACTGGCGAGATCAACTCAGTTTCCTGTTTTCCTGTGGTTAAACCCATCGAACCATCATTCCGCTCACAGAGGAGCCCCTTGCAGTACTATTGAAGGAGCACAACATGAAGGAAATTCAGCCTCTGGATGAATTAATCTGGTCGGTGAGATTCCTTTACAACCCAGACAGAGGCCAGCCCCTCAGAGCTGCAAAATGTATGAGCAGAGTTTTATACTTCTTAACATGTATTGCTTGCATGGAGCCCCATCACAGCAGGAGCTGGGCCTGGGAGCCCTCCTGTGCACCCAGGGCCATGGTCAGACAAACCTGGGTGAATCGCACCAGTGTAAAATTCACATGCAGACCACTCTGTAGGAATGGTTTGAGGTCTGTGCCTACCCATGCATGGTGACTTCAAACATTCTTGAATATTCTCTTCTCAATAACTTCCCTGGGAAACCAGATGTGAACCAGACTTGTGACACCTCTCTGATGGTGGCCTTGCCAGCAGAGCTCAGACAAATGTCCCTGGATTCGTATGTAGAAACAAAAATATCATCCTTCAGTTCCTTTCTCCAACCTGCCCACAAAAGCCTACCAGAATTTCTGCTAAAATTAAAATCTTACTCATGCATAAAGGAGGAAAAAAAAAAAAAAGAGAGACTGAGGAAAACACGATGTACACAGACTTGTCAAGCACCAGTCTCGGTTTCTGTGTGGGGATTAGGATAGCCCAGCCAGGGTAAGTCCCTCTCTGGGCAATCTTAAAGCTATATTTATGGTAGTTGTGATTCTGCTAAAGATTTTTTTCTCATTCACAGGATATTCCACACCTTCTTACTCCATCTTCACTGTGAATCCAAAATTGCCCACTTACTTTGAAGCCAGATCTCAGCTCCTGCTTCCTCTCACTGGCTAAGATAGTTCTGTTAAGAAAGGGTAATACCTTAAACATGTTTTGACTCTGCTTTTTGTACTTACTATGGACTGAGTATATTAAAGTTTTCTTCTCATTTTTTAAAGTGTTAAAGTACCATTGTGTTAAACATATCCATCAAAAGCAATAACTGCTTTCACTTGCATATTGTTACCATAAAATCTCTCTGAATGACCTACAGAACTAATGTTCTCACACAGGCAACAAGGACAAAGAGTATGCCATGCATTTTTCATTTTTTAAGTTATGATCTAAAGGTAGAAAAAAAGCAGCGGGCTCCCAGTTGTCTGTTGACATCCTGAGGTTTCTCTCCCTCACTGCTCTGTGTAAAACAAACAGGTGAAAGCAGCCTCCTTCCAGCACCAAGTGCATCCACTGCTAAGAAATAGATATGGGACTCCCGTTCCCTCGTGTTTGCAGTGGCTGTTGCCTTTCAGAGGTGCAATGTTTGTTTTCCAAGGGGAGGGAGATTCCCCCCACGCACATACATTCCTTTGGCCATGCACTCACAGGCCGCCACTCCTGCACCTCTAAGTGATGCAGATTGTGCCTGGCCTGAGGAGATTCTGCCTGAGGTGACTTCACTGGGCATCTCTGCTGACTGACCCAGGTGAGCCTGAGGTCTATTATGCACTTTTAAAGAAGTTCCCCTGCATAACTCACAGGCATCATTCAGCCAAAGCCAAATATTTGCCTTCTGTATCCTCCTAAACACTGCCCCTGCTTCTGCACCAGGGACACAGGTTCATTAAGGCTACTTGAGTTTAGCAGCCTGTCAAAAAGTTCCCGAAGATCCTGCATTTTGCAGAGGCGGACGGTGCTGAGGAAAACCAGGAGCTGCACTGCAGAGCCCGGGATGAGCATCACCCCCAGGATGCCCAGCAGCCCCTCATGTTTCCTGTGCTTCTCTCCACCCCTCGGTGCCACGTGGCTCCAGACTCCAGCATGTTCACGAGCCAGTGACATTTCTAGGGGAGAGCACACAGAGCGCGAGGCAGCCGTGATTGAGCTGGTGAGGAAGTAATGATTTATATTAACATTTGAAGCAGGTCATTAAATATGACCCCCTCACTGCAAACCCCATGCTGAGCAAGATATTTTCTTGTAAATGATTTACCAGCAAGCTTTTCATACTTTTGCCTGGTAGGTTTTCCATAACTGAAGTCAGGCTCACTCATATTTCCCAAGCCCTGGTAGCAGCTTTGCTTCAAACTGTGAAGACATCTGAAGGCTACTGCAAATTGGTTGGGACAGCTCAGCAAAGAAGCAGAATCTGGGGCTGTTTGTGGCTTTCTCTGTCCCAGTTCTGTGATAAGGCATCTGAGAAACACAGGAGGTTGTTCTTGGGGCACCCAGGTAACCTCTGGTTGACTTTGTCTGGCATTGCTGTGCCTCAATGGATGGACTTCCCACCTGCCAAAGAAGGGATACTGCTCTTTGAACTCTCAGCTCCGTGGCCAGCGTGATGCTGAGACTGCAGGTGGGTTCCTGCCTGCACACGGACCCTTGTGTCTGCTACATTCCAGTGCCTGGAGCAGTGCAGGGAGGATTTCTGCCAAGGGCTGCTGCTTTTCCTGGGATGCTGCTTTTCCTGGGATGGCAGTACCTGCACTCCAGCCAGGGAAACTCAGATCATGCCAGAGGGCAGCAGCATGGGCAGCAGCTCAGGAGAGGTGATTCTGCACCTCTACTCTTCTCTGGTGAGACCCCACCTGTGGTGCTGCATCCAGGTCTGCGATCCTCAGTACAGGAACGTGTACGTCCTCAGTACGTGGACTTGTTGGAGCAGGTCCAGATGAGGGCCATGAAGATAATCAGAGGGCTGGGCACCTGTGCTGTGAAAACAGGCTGAGAGAGGTGGGATTGTTCAGCCTGGAGAAGAGAAGGCTCCGGGGAGGCCTTCAAGCCACTTCTAGTATTTAAAGGGGGCTTTTAAAAAGATAGGGATAAACTTCGTAGCAGGCACAGTTGCAACAGGACAAGCATAATGGTTTTAAACTGAAGGAGGGTTGGTTTGGATTAGGTATTAGGAAGAAATTTTTTACAATGAGGATGGTGAAACACAGGCACAGGTTGCCCAGAGAAGCTGTGGATGCTCCCATCCCTGGAAATATTTAAGGTCAGGTTGGATGGGGTTTTGAGCAACCTGATCTAGTGGAAAATGTCCTTACTCACTGCAGAGGGGTGGAACTAGCTTGCCTTTAAAGGTCCCTTCCAACCCAAACCAGTTCATGATTCTGTGATAATGGAGCACCCAGAGGTGTTCTCCTTGGTGGGGAAACCCCAAATCCTGCTTGCATGCCCTCCTCTGGGAGTGGCCATCTTCAACACGAATCTGCAGAACACCTTTTCAAGGCAGAGAAATCTGGGAAACTGAAGCAATCACTGCAGCGTTCATATCCCACTTTTTCCATCATGAATAAGTTATGCTCATGTCCTTCTGAGAGGCATTTATAGTTTTGCAACCTCACATCATCCAATCCAAATTCCCACTCAAGTCCTTGGAAGCAATCTATCTTGTGTTATGTCAGCTTCGGGCCAGGCTTCAGTCTCCAAAGGACAATCACAGTTGAAGATAAACAAACAAGCTACACAGCTCTGTTTGATTTTGCCTTTTAAGTATAATTTTTCATCTGTGTAACTAGAACTGTTCTTTCCAAATGAGGCTGGATCATATTGCATGCTGCATTTGATAACATGAGAAACAAAATGTTTGCATTTATTTAGCTGGCAGATTGCTTCCTCCTTTTATGGAGGGGAAAAATCCTCTATCAAAAAACCAGAATATTTACTCTCATCATAAAGAATACTGATTTCTGATATTCTGAACATCTGATGTGCCTTAAAGAAAAAGATCCTTATAAAACCAAATAATAAGCATGATTAAAGGATAAATGAATATTTAGATAAAATATATAGAGAATAAATAGAGAAAACATATATATTATATCTATAAAATATAAAGAATAAAATTAATTAAGCCCCATTCTCACTTTAGGACCAGCCACATATGAGGTATCAATACTGAAAACATTCAGTATCTGATGTCAGGCACTGGATGCTCTGTAAGCCAGTTCATACCTACACCACAAGCACTTGGAAGAAGACAACACATTCAGGGAGGCAGATAATTTTTTTTTTTTAAGCAGAGACTCATATAAGCCATAAAAGGGAAAACTATTCGCTTGTGAGCATGCTTGTAACCTTAATTTTTAAAATTGCTCCAGCTTTTGGACAATTCCAGGCAACTGAAGCCACCCTGTTTGATGCCAGTCTCACTCCTGGCAGTGCAATCCGTGCAGCTGCTCAAGCCCAGCCACAGAGCTGAGCCCGGCTTGTCTGGAGCCACCAGGGAGATGACTGAATGTGCTGGCACTCAGCATGGGGCTCTAGGTCCTTGAAAACAGAAAGAAGTATGTGTTGAATTTCAACCTCCCCGAGCCACACGGGTTTTGCACAGACCACTTTACTCTCAGTTCTTCCCCAGGGCAGGGTGGGAAGCAGCCTCGCTCCCCACGGCTGCTGTGCCAGGCGGTCCCAGCTCCTGGCTTTCACCTCAAAAACAGCACGATGGCTTAATCCGGCAGATTCCCGACAGCGAGGGGAGAAAACTCTTCGAGGGATTCATTTGAGGAAACACATCAGGCTGATGCTCTGCCCAGCTGGGACACGAACCCTGCTCACACCTTCGCTCCCGAACTTGTAGCGGCGGCGCAGGAGAGGGAATGGAGCAGCAAGATGTGGTGTTCCTTACTCCGTGTGTCAGTTCCACTGCTGCAACCGTGTCACTGTCTGTGGTACCCTCCTGTGGCCAGGTCTGACATAGCAACCGCCCGCCACCTGCCACGCTCATCCCAGAGCATCTCCGTGCGCTCGGAACAGTAAAATCGTGGAATGGCTTGGGTTGGAAGGGACCTTTACAGGTCATCTGATCCAAACCCCCTGCAATGAGCAGGGACATCTTCAACCAGACTAGGCTGCTCAGAGCCCGATCCAGCCTCACCTTGAATGTTTCCTGGGATGGAGAATCCACCACCCATCTGGGCAACCTGTGTCAGTGTCTCAAACACAAATCTTCATCCATACGACTGCCCTGCCCCGCAATACTTCTTCATCCCTGGTGATCATCATCCCTCGTGTTCATGCAAGGCAACCTCCAAGCCCTCCACAGCACCGCTTCCTGCCCAGCAATCCCCACACCACCCTTGGTCCTTGGCCCCTGGTTTTGGAGCACAGCCCTCTGAGAGCAGGGAGCTCCCGAGGGCCTGGACATGCCCCAGCACAGGGCGCAGCAGCTCCTGGCTCTGTTGCTCACTGGAGGCTACCAGAGGAGTGGAGCCGTCCTTCCCGTAGCTTCCAGCTGGGCGCTGTGTAGGGATGGCTCCTGCCTCTTATGATCCAGCTGCTCCTGCAGCTCCCATCCAGCTGTCTGTGTGCATGGGCAGGACTCAGAGCTCCCACAGCCATCCCACATCGCCAGCCACTGCCACCTTCTCTGCTTCCAGCAAGCACAGCTCTGGTCAGCCCTTGGCAGGCAGCTGCTGCTGCACCTGGTATGCAGTAATCACGCATGGGCGAACTCTGCCCTCCTTCAGGTGCAAAGTCAAAGACAAAATCCCGTTTATTGAGCAGTGTGAATTCCCTGAATACCCCCACAGAACAGGATATAACATCATGTAAACAGGAAGGATGTTCACCACAGTGTCTCCCTATCACCTGGAGCAGTGCACAGACATTGCCTATTATGGGAACAGGTAAACAATACCCTATAAGGTCACAAACTACAATCTTCACTTCTCACAGGTCCAGCTTTGTCCACAAGCCACAAACCTCTCTCTGCCCATCCCCGGTGACCTGGATACAGTCCCAGGGTCACCTCCGGGCCCAGGAAAGAGGCTGTCTCTCCGGCCTTCCGGGCTTATCTCTCTGTCACCACATAGTGTAACCCAACACTGGTATGGCAAGTTTGGACTGGAAAACCAAAGGAAATGGTGTGGGGACACCAGGTCCTCATTGCTGCCCAGATCTGCAGCACGCTCAGCAGGCACCGGGCACACGCTGGATTTTGGAGGATGCTAAAGATGCAGGGGAGGCCAGAGATGCAGGAGCCTTCCTGACTGGTTTTAGAGCCCAGCAAATGGTGGCCCATGCCCCATGTCCTTCATCTCCTCCACATTCCAAACAAAAAGGCTATTCTTGTTGCTGGAGGGGGGGAGGGAGGGGAAAGATTGTCATTTTTTTAGCCTTTTTCCAATTTGTCAGAGCAATGTCAACAGATGGAGCTGTGCAGAGCAGAGACCGCTCGCTTTGGCAGAGCATGGGGGAAGCAGCAGCAGAGCATGGAATTCTAATTATTAAGCATAATGAGAGATGAATCATCTCCAAGCAGGAGACAAACTCTATTTACTATGCTCAAGTGAAAAATAAGTCTGTCAACAAAGCTATAGCCCAGAATGGGAGAATCCCAGGATTTCTCCATCCCTGCATGTGAGGATGTTCTGTCCCAAGAGAGAGGAAGGGCTCATCGCAGCCCTTCAGCACAGGCTGGAGCCTCACAGTTCTGAGCTGGACTCACATCATCCCTCACCAGAGCTTCACATCAAAAGGACATATTGTGCAGGACTTCTTCCTTCCCCCAGCCTTAACCCAGACTTCAAAGCCTGGGCACAACATCATGTCACAGAGCTTCCACCCATCATCTCCTTGGAGTTGGATCAAAGTTCTCAGCCCTCTTCCCTAACCCGAGGCCACAAGCCTATGAAGACTCCATAGCTCACCAGCAAGAAGGAAAGCAGGGATGCAAGAACAGCAGGCTATCAGGAGGACAGAAAGAGGAAAGATTCAACAACAGGTGACCCTTTTTGGATTTATATGCATGCACAGCAAATTTGAGAGCTGCATTGTTTCACCAGAGAATAAACTGGGAGGAAAACTCCACTGTCAAGAGTCACTGCATCTTTTTTCCTGACAAGATGGACTGAAACAAAACGTACTTGGTATCCTCACTGGCACATGACTAACAAGAACAAGGTCTTGCAGCCTATCTGCATGTGAGAGAGAAATAATTAGAACACTTAAGATGAGGAGATGTCAGCTCTCATTTGAAAGAATTTTTCCTTTTTGTTATTTTCAGGTAAGGAGAATTAGTTACCAGGAAGGGAAAAGGGCTTTTATCTTCTTTCCAGCCACATGAAAGGTTTCAGAAAAGAAGAAGCAAAAACTTACGATTTCTTTCTCTTACAAGCCCTGTTCAAAAAAGTCACTGTATCTACTTTTATATCATGGATAGAGGATTTCTCATGGCAAAATTACATGAACATTGTACTGGTCTTTGCAAAAGGACTGCATGGAGCTACATCTTTGATGGAGAATTTGCAGGGCAGAAAAAATAAACTCACCAGAAAGTACAAAAAGCAGAGATGGCTCCTTCGCCCCCTTCACCAGCTCCCCTGTTGCCAGCAGGGATGCACTGCCTTCGTCAGGTGATATTCAGTGTAATACTGGCACTATATTACTGTGCAGGTGATTTTTACCCATTGTGAAAAATATGAGTAGTGAAAAATCTGAGAAATGAAATAGGCAAAAAACTGGTGAAAATAAATAGAAATAAAAATTCAAAACTTTTGCACCAGCCTAAAAGGTTTGTATTTGTGAATGAAGCTGTTCTGTAATCCCTGGATCAAACAATGCCTGGTTTCTTCCACACTTGTGCCAAGGGAGCTCACAGCAACCTACATTTTAGCCCTAACTGGGAAAAAAATCCTGTATAAAGGCTTTTTTGGGCATGGATCATCAGTCTCCTTTCAATTCAGGAACTTGATGTATTTCCTTGTTCTTTCTAGCCACACACATGCATTTCACAGGGGAAATTTAATTATTGACCCTCTGTCAATAGTATTGAACTGAAACAAGTGATGGTGCTGGAGAAAGAGAAAATAAAGACGAAAAGAAAAGAGTGGAGAGAACAGGACATAAAGTGGATATGAATAAAGACAACGCATGCACATATAATCCAAGAGCACACTGGCCTGAAAGAACCTGCACCTACAATTTCCAAATGAATAGTTAATCACACTGACTAGGCAGCCTGGCCACCATTATGACTAAAAAACCCATTAAAATGTAGTTTTTGGAGTCTCTGACTTGAGGTGGAGACCTCAAGCGTTTTCCCAGGCAAATTATTCTGCCACCTCTTGGCAGTAATTCAGAAGGGACAACAGCATCAGAGCGATGGAAACAGGCTTTAGTACTCCCAGTACCCTGAGAGCAAATCACCACACTGTGGCATTCAGAAAGCATCTTGAAGACATATTCTCAGGGCAGGGATTGGGCAAGGTGAGTGGTACAGTTCAGTCGGGGAGGAAAACAAAATCAATAGGTCTTGCTTTCTTCATTACCTCTCCAGGAGGGATAAAAGGAAGGCTTGTACCACTTTGTGTGTGCCTTTTGTGAGACCACCTAACATGGGCTCACCCTATTGCAGTGAAATGGATGAAGGATTGAAATTTGAACTAATTTGAAGACAAAGCACAGGGGAATGTTGAAAGCCTGCCCTTTTCTTCAGACACCTGAATGCATTTGGGTGCCATTCTCTGCAGGGTTAGTTCCTATTCACTACCCGACCTGGGCTTGGCATCCCCACAGAAGTAAAAGCATCTTTGTTTTAAACTGACTCATGTGACTTTGGAGATACCTAAAGTGAAAATGCTTTAGCAAGGCAAAAGAAAAGGCATCTTAGCTTCAAAATTGAAAACAAGGAAAATAGAAAAGTACCGAAAGAAGAAAACAGCATTAGCTCATACCTAAACTTAAAACTCTGACCAAGTCACACTTTGGAGAACAGGATAATTCAGTTGCCTTCTGCCCCTTCTGCGTTGTTTTTAACGGTGAACTTTTTGCTGGGTTTCTGTTCATCATTTTCAGTTGGATGTTTCCTTATTTTTGAGTTCTTTTCTAATTTAGGTACCTCCTTTATGCTGATCAAGATTCTTAAAACTTACCTGGAAATAACTATTCTTTTGTTGTGCAAAGAAGATACTCAAAATAATGGTTTTTCTATCCATTAATCATTTTCCCTGAGGAATTAATGGAATTACAGTAATTTAATTGTAACAGCTACGCCATAGCATTGTCTTTTGGTTGGATAAATTTTCTTTCATGGACATTACATGACACGCTGATAAATAAAACGGGCTTTGAAACAATATCCCTCCCTTCCACAGACACACAATTATTTTCAAAGGCCATCATGGCACAACACTGACCATTAATTTAATTACCTCAAGCCTCAGCCTGTTCTTATCTCCCCAGAGGAGTTCACTGCCTTCAAACTTTAGAAACTGTTTCTTCATTGGATCAAGAATTGCATTTCACTAGGATTGATAAAATCAGCTGCAAATGCAATTTTATAAACACAGCGATACTTTCCCGACAAGATCCATGGTGCGTTGTAGCAGCTACTTCCAGGGATGGACTGGAAGCAGTAAGAGCAACATTCAACATGAAGAAGAATCAGTGAGTGGGATGATGGGGGCAGTTTCATTTTATACCCGATTTAACATCAGCTACAAGCAAGTGTTTCTGTCCTCCCGATCCCTCTTCCAGCCATGCATTCCCATGTTTCCTTTACACAATCATGTAGCTGCAGGGCCCAAAAGCATCAGTCCCCTGGCCCAAGAGAAAATTAACCTACCAGAATAATATCTCCTGCAAAGTTTTACTCTCTGGATTTAGTCCTGATGGGAATAGTGGCTGCAGGTGTAATTGATACTGGTAATTATCATAGGTAAAAAACCCCTCAACTTACAGAAAATTTAATGCATGGCTAATTAAAATAGGTTTGGATAGTGACAGACAAAGGCAAATTAAAACACCACCTTCCCCCATATCCTCTTTTCCTCAATGTTACTCCCTCATCCATAAATCCTGCACCCTCTCCTGCAAGAAGAGCTCGTGGGGCTGTTTCTCACATTTTTTTCTCACTCCTTGCTGCCCATCCTGCTTCTCACAGCCAGTGCCTTGACACCTGTCCACAGTACAGCACCAGAGACAAAAGAATTTACTCTTAGCTGCAAAAAGCAGCAATATTTTCAAGTATGGACAATTTGGTCTCAAATTTAAACCAAATCTCAAGCTGCCAGGTAGTAGGACTGGGAGATCTATAGCACAGAATCACATTGTGTGGCTGTTATCAGTCACAACTCACTTTTTAAGGAAAAAAATTCTAAAAACTATGTTCAATAGGATTTCTATCACAGGTACAGTACATACAGAAGATGTTACAATCCAGGCTGGTATTGTGGCTTATTGGCACTCACCTGGGACACAGTGGTTTTCTACAGGTGAGTTGTACCTCAGGAATCCTTGCCCAAGGTTGTGCTCTGGTGGTATGTTGTAGATACCATTCACACACATGTCTCTGAAGTGAAACCAGGACTGCACAAATCGTCACCTTTAAGAAAACTTGTAAATTATAAAACAATGCTGAGAGCCCTTTAGCTCCTTTTAGCATAGTCATTGCTTGGCCACAGCAGGTTACTTGCCCAGAGGAGTCCGTGGTTTGGTTCTTCCACTTGGCTTGTTGGAGCCCTACACACCCAGCAGATATTCCCAGATAATCCAAAAAATAAGTATGAGTCATCAAAACATCTCACACCACCTAATTTCTTAAACCTCCAGTACTGGCATTAGGGGACTCATAAAGTTTGAGTCCTCTAAGATAAACACCTCCAAGGGTGACATCCTGGCTCCACTGAAGCTGATGGCTGAGCTCCAAGTAACCTCACGGGGGACAGGATCTCATCTCAGACACTTGCCTTCGTGTGATGCTTTCTGAAAAAGGCATTTCACTTTGAAAGGCTTTTTGTTTCAGAAAGATGAACTTAGTTGGTCTCTATCTGTGTGCCTTAGTGGATATTTGCAGCAATACAGCAGCATCACTGAGACCTCTGAGGTAAGGGAGGATACGATTGTTAAGACACAAGGCCATAGGAATGCAGGTCTCACTGCACCTGCTGCTCATGCTAACACACTTTATTTGCTTCATTAGGCAGAGGAGTGGGTAACAACTCACATTTGTTGCGTGTAAATCACAACCAAGTGATGTTAATGGTCTCTATGGGGATTTATCCCCCAGGTTATGTGGGAGATAAATGCTGCACCACTGCAGAATCTAAAACAATAAAAGTCAGTATATCAGTCCTCCTTATCTCTGTGTTATCTCCCAATGGAGTGAATAATCAAGCATGGGACTATTAGAGCAGCACAACCTCCCACAAGCTTTCCCATAAAAAATTAGCAAAAAGAAAAGAGGTAAGTTTTATTAATCAGTAATGCTGTCCTTAGACCCACTACAGGAGTCATTTGCCACAAGCTTCCATATAAAATCTCAACACAATTTCCTGCAAGTTACAAGTTCTCAACATTCCTTGGCAGATCTGGCCTCTGGTATGAGGCAGCTGCCCTTTCCCAACCCTCCTACAAGGAATCTACAAAACCTCTCCTGACACTCCATGACAGCTAAAACCACAGAAATTCTGAGTTTGTCTTCACTTTGCTGCAAACCAAAACAAGTCTTTCATCTGAAAACCAAGCGGAAGGGAGCACTTCATACTTTGTCTCTTCAAATACCCCTTGGAAGACAAGCCCTAATAGCATGTGAAGGATATATCAATTCTTACCCAAGTTTCTTGGTTTCTCTCTTATTCTTTTTTTTCCTTCAGAATAATTTTGTTTTCCCTCTACCCACTTTCCATTGATTTCTACCCTCCTGTTAGTGAACTTATTTTGTATACTCTGCTAACAAGAGCCTTTATTTCCCTAACCTAGCCACACTATAAACTTTCCCTTCAACTCTTCAATTCTCTCCTAAACCTTCTCCTACCAACCAAGCTGACCTGAAAACCAGGTTCATTTCCTAAGTCGTATTTTAATATGAAAAGATGACTCTCTCTACTAAGAGGATGGGATTGCAGCCACCCAGAATTACACTGGTTTCAATTCTCTTAGAGTGGCAAACCTTTTGAGAACGAGGAGATGGTGTTCAGTTATTTGCACACACACTATAAAAACTGGCCATGCAATTCAGTGTCTTTCAACAGATAAATCCTGCTACCACTAAGTGACAGAACTCTTCATATATCTCAATGACTCAAAGTAAACGACTTGCATAACAACTTGAAGAAAAAGAAATCATAGTGAAATTGCAAGCTTTCATTTTTACAAGCATGTAAATACACACTTGAGAGATTCCCATCTAATCCTGCATCATTCTGCTCAAAACTGAGTTACAAAGACTGCCCAACTGCACCATTACCACGTGACACTGTGAAATATTGTACCTGTAATGCCATAACCAACAACTCCTTTGGCTATTTTGTCTATATTCTGCTTTTAATTCACATTTTAAGTAACAATAGCAGTTACCCAACCTTGCTAGTAACCCTAGATCTATTACCAACTTTGTTTTCTTTTAGGCTTCCTTCTATTCACAGCACCTTCTGTACTGTCCTTTACAGGTGAATGGCTGCAGTTTCCCTAAATCAGGTCCTCTCCTCTCCTCCACTTCAGTCAAATCTCTCATATGTCACAGCATTTTCAGAGGTTAATTCACAAGCAGAAAAGCAGAATTTACAGAATAGAAAAACTGTAAAGAGTTTTTATTTTAAAAACCCCAAACCAAACAAAAAAAAACCCCTCCACAACTGGAATTCAAATCACCTCCTAAAGTTTTTGTAGTGCACCAAGCCTCTCTTCCATAACTTTCTCAACTGGAGCCCTTTGAAATCATTGCAGGGTCATGCTGTTAAGGCAAAGGAGCAAAGGAAGACAAAAAACGGGTTATGTGTCAGGTTTGGTTTAGCCTATTACAAACTTTAAGCAAACAAATTTATTATGGCCAAGACTGACTAAGACTTTGGCACCAACATGTCTGCTGCAAAATCCTCTAGGACACGTAATTGTGTGTTTGAGTATAAAATCGACAGTATTCAGATTTTATTTCTATGTATTTCACCTGCTCATCCTTCCTTTACAATTTTAGCAGCTATTGCTGTCAACTGTGTAATTTCCTCCTGGGCTGTATCTGCTTATGCCAGTGGCAATGGTTACTCATCACACACAAGCCTCTTTTAATCTCAAAATAGAATGAGTTGCACAATTAGACCCATAATTATAGTCGTGTAAGATATCTCATTGGTTTAAGTGGGAGTTTGATAGGAAATTCTGCTCCTGTCAGTCTTCACAATTACTGATACCAAAATTCCTATGTGCTAAGACAGT
The DNA here is from genome assembly GCA_013397775.1 of Eulacestoma nigropectus. Classification (NCBI taxonomy): domain Eukaryota; kingdom Metazoa; phylum Chordata; class Aves; order Passeriformes; genus Eulacestoma; species Eulacestoma nigropectus. The sequence goes on along the minus strand of VZTE01000778.1, from coordinate 1,008,320 downwards.
TTTCTTCTCATACGTACTTTAGGTAGAAAACTCTGCACCAAAAAAAAAAGAAAAAAATTGATTGGGGTATTGTATAGACACTAAAGTAAGGTAAAAATAAACCACAAAAATCCTATGCTGGAATCCAAACTTCCAAAAAGAGAGATTAAGCAAGTAAGGGGAAGAAACAATTTATCAATTTACATTTTACGAGGCATTCTGCCACGCTTATTGCATGAAAGAGTGAATTTATGCCAAAATTTCTATGATGTCAATATAGAAAACCACTTTTAGAATAAAAGCAGGCTAACACTGTTCCTTTAGCTTTTCTAATAACAAGGCCATTTTCAAATGTGGGTATGTACAAACCCATATACATCATCTTCAATTTTTCACTCACTACACAGTGAAGGGTCCACATAATCATTTAATCATTAACCATGTCGGAGCAGTTCTAAGGGCTGTGAAAACACACTTCTGCTGCACCATCATTTCTGGAGTGCTGCAGGACAGTTCTTCACTGCCTCAGACCATGAGTACATCACTGAGGATCCAACCTGGTATTTCAGCACAAACTATTTCAAGACAGGTACATTCCACGTTGTTGTTGTGCAGTTTGGAAAGCTGCTGTTTTATATTATGTACAGAACTGTATTGAAATATCTTCAACTATAGGGCTACATTCAGGTCACAATTAAAAAAACCACACACAGATGACAGTATCTCAGTGTAAGCTGTAGTACAATGAAGTAGTAGTGAAAATGAAGTCAGGCTATTAAAAAAATTTTATTCTTTTCCATGAAAGATTGGTACTACAATCAATATAACCATTTAATCAGTCAAGTATGTCTGTTATAGGCAGGCACAACATTACAAAACAGGCAAGTACAATGCCCGATTAAGCGAATACAGTCTGAATATCTATTCATCCACTATTTCTGAAAACAGAATTATCAAATATCCACTAGGGAAAAAGATGAACTATTTTAGTTTCTCTTTGGCATACTTATCAGGACAATGAATTAATAATAAAAGTCTTCTATTGCTGCCAGTGCTGTGAAGGAAAAAGGACTGAGTGGAAGGTTGTACATCAGAACTCACTTTTAGGACTCGGGCAGCCTGGCTTACATATCCAAACCAGTGACAAATGACAGTTCGGCTGCCAATGCTTCACAAGGCAGACAAAGATTACATTGTTTTACACTGCAGTTTTGTTGAAGGTATCAAAAGAGTTACAGTAAATTTATGCACAGTACTTACATATTACACACAGTTATATAAATACCCATGCTGTGGCTGGACTTGAGGAAGTTGCTTTACCAATATGAAAGCTCAGTAACAGACCTCCCACCAGCCACTTAACACACATTGCACTTCGCATCCAGTAATATGTTCATTTCTGTACCTCTCTTAAAAATAGATTTAAAGCAAAAGTGAAGAATAATATTGAATCTTTCCATAAACTTTGTTTTCTTATTTACACTGTAATATTCCATTATACATAAAGACTGCATTACGATACATTATCTTCATATAGCTTTTTGCAATACATACAGCTTGGAGCTATTAACATCTTGGTATGGGAACAGAGATATGACCTATAAGACTATTTAAAAACAATTTGAGCCTTAATTTTGCTCTAGTTTGTTTCACTGAAACCATTCTTTGAAAAAAAAAAAATCCTCCTTATTGGAGAGGAAAAAAACAACTCATGTTTAAACCACCTCTGGATTCCCTTAAACCACTGAGAAACTTAGAAACCATAATTATTTTCTGCATAATTATAAAGCCACTTCAAAGGCCTGTTACTTTTAAATTTAGAATATGAATGACAATTGTGACCATATCTTTAAATTATTTTTTCTTAACTTTTGGTTATTTTTCAACACAAAAAAAAAGAAAATGCAATAATTAATCATACATGATCTTTGCACAACTCGGGAGAGTTCCTATTTTATTCAGGGACAAAATAAACATGCACACAACCCCCATTCACAGAGTGAGAACATAAACTACAGCAGCACTTGTCTCAAGTTATGGTGCACATGGTTGCAATACGGAGTATAAAACAAAAGCAGAATTTCCAACATCTGTTAAAACACAAAAAACCCCTTATTGTACAAAAAAGTCATTCACATTCTTTGCAATGAAGAATCAGCTGCTTTCTGGACTCTCCAGCCTGCAAACTCCTCCTTCTATTGCCACAGACTGTCCTGCCACAGCTCCAGGAGGAAGTCTTGAAATGTGAGTCTGTGGAAAAGTCGAGAGAATATTATGGACTGAGAAAAAGCGAAATTATGCAGGACAAAGTAAGCTTGTAAATATTGAACAATTAAGCTGTTCCCTCACTGAAGTCTGAGGACAAACTACAAAGCAACTTGAAAAGCAACTGAGATTCTTTTTTCTATTTTGTTTGCATTAATGTTTAACACATGAAGAGAAAGACCATGACAGATGCATAGAAAAGGTAAACTGGATGAATCAGTGCACTGAAAGTAGAAAGAAATATCCGGAGTGAAGACAAAAGAAAATAATTCTGGCATTTCATGGTTTATAGGTCTATTTCTTAAGGAGATTCAGAAGCGTTTATACTGCATAGAGAAATACACCTTACAGAAACCTCAGACAAGAATTAACTATTTGACAGAGATAAACTAACACTTCAGAGCATAAGGCAACCGCAATGATCAGGATGCAAAGGAGAAATTTTTCTGCATAAAATACCTATTCATCCACCTAAAAAATTCCAAAGACTTCCTATTGCCAACTACCAAATAAATCAATCCAAAGAACAATTGTGTTTCTGCCAATAGGCATCTTTTCCACAGAAAGTTTTAAAAGCCTTTGAGAAGGCATTAGAACATTTCAGCCAGGAAGTGGGCGCATGTGCCTTTTAACACAAAACTCCAGTTTGTAACTGAATTTTAAGTCAGTGACCCTAAAAATCTGTTAATGATCCTTTATGTACTGGGGTATGTTTTATTACTGATCGGCAAAAGCATCCACTTACGAAAAGATACTTCGACTTATTGTTAAGAGTAATGACTTTTTATCCCCTTCGCACATGTTTTTATACTGTGAAAACAGCTCATGTTATATTAAATTAGGAACTGGAAATGATTCCTACTATGGTATAAAGCTCAGAACATAAACTTGCTGGCATTTAGAAACTACAGCTTTCTGTAAGTGCAGCCCACCACATATTTGTACATACATTATCCCACTTAAAAGATTTAATTGTTGCAAAATGTAAAACTTGCAGTGAGGCAACGGGTTGTGACAAAAAGTACAAATGTAAAAGTTCAGTAAGAATAACTTGCATCAACTGAGCAGAAAATTATTTGAGATTCTAAACTCAGTTCACTACATTGAAGAGACATTTTGTGTCTCGGGCAGCTTCTTTTAATTCCTTTCTTGATAAGGGTATCCTGGTGCCTTCACTTAGGTGGTCTTGTTTTCAGTTAAATCACAGAATAAGATTTAATTAAAAACATTTCAATGTTTTCATTTTACTGCCTAAAACTTTGATCTCTGGCTTTCCTGCTTGATATACGAACATGTTCCTACTTTTAGAACAATTTCAGTTACAACTGTGATTTTTTACCACTCCAAGAAGAAAATACTCCCTTCAAATCTGTTACAGCTTCCCCCAAAATGTAACTGACAATTTTTCTGTAAATGTAATTTCATAAATTTAAAAAAAAAATTAAAAGGAAGAAAATCAAGTGGAAGAAAGGTATTTTTTATTCTGTGACTGACAGATCCATGATATTTCTCCAGGTTTGCAAAAATTTCTAAATGAAAAGGATGACAATATAAAAGCAACACTGTTTGATGGGCATGGTAGCAAGTTTCCTCAGAGGAAGAATGCCACTGGTTGTTTAGCAAGATATCGCAATCGGAGCAAACCAGTAAGTTAATCCTAATATATTTTTGAGCAAGGAAAGGAAAATGTACAAGAGGGGATAAGCAGGTAGTCACTATCTATTAATACATTAGCAAGTAGCTAAGCTCAAATAGCCGCCCAAAACACATTTCCTATAGAAAACCTCATTTCCTATGTCAGGAAGAACACATTTCCCATACACAAGACCCCAAACCACTATACACCAGCATCTGAAGACTACCACTTACAGAAACACTGAAACCACATATAACAAAACATTTTTTAAGGCCTTTACTTGCATCCTGTTTATTTGCATACTTTCTATGATGGAGTAAATACAGATCTGGTTTACACTGACTTTTTATTACCTTCACCAATGGCTGCCTTATGTAGAATAAAAATGAGACAGATCTAAATGATAGTGTTTAAGATGTTACTTAACAAACAATTTGAAAGGATAACATTGCCATGTCAAGACAACTTCAGAAAACTCCCAAGCAAATTCTTAAAATTATATCTCCCTTGTTCTTAACCGTAAGAACAAACTTCAGTAAATAAAAAGAAACATCAAAGAACACTTAATATTTTTAAATTAACCACAGAACTTATTTGTAAAGTTTGTTACATTCTTATATCCCAACATAATATTTTACATTAAGTCCAGATTGCATAGTCAATTAGGTTTAGACTTTAAAAACTCAAAAATAAAAATGCAAACAAAAAAGAACGACACTGGAAAGGTTTTAACTGAACTTGATTATTCTGTCAGCTTTACAAGTTGAATGAACCCACACCTGGAAGAAATTGTGCCTGGGACAAGAAAAAAAAAAAAGGGAAAAAAAATAATTTTCCTGAATTAATCCTCCACTCAGCTCCACGGAAGCCTCTGAGGAAAGAGTATGTCAAAGAATGGTAGATTAAGAATGATGGGGTTATCCATCGCTTCAGCTTCATATATAGACATTGCACAGTCCCAAGCATATTCTGATTTGCTTTGCTTTCCTAGAGAAAAGCGAGATTGGTGAGGGTCCGGTAGCAGATGAGGTACCGACCAACACCAGTCAATCACCACAGATTTTTGCTGCAGCTTAAAGGAGGAACCTCGTGCCCACAGTTCCACAGGAAAAAAAGTAAATGATGGAAGAAACATTTGATTTTTTGCTTCCTACCCCTGCATAAAACCCAAATGAGCTAACCAACCTTCAGACACTAATTCTTGCTCCATGTACTTGACACCCAAATACCCAAGGTTTCCCTCTTTCCCTCCTAACCAAACCAACTTCATGGAACTATCAATCTCCCCTGTCCCAGTGCTGCAGACACTGGAATGTTACTCTCTCCCAGTGCTTTTTGATGCACACTGAAAAGTTTCCCACTACCTACAAAACTTACAGGTCTTTCTGCTCTGGAACACATGTTAACTACTACAGGAACAATACATGGTTTCATCTTTTTGACTTACATTATTTCATGTCCCATAGACAAGGATTCTGAAACAACCTTGAGACCAAGGAATATGAAAAAGGTTTTCTTTTAAAGAGCTAGTCTCCTCCTTTTATTCTCATAAAAGTATCAGTTTGTCACAACAACTTAGGGCATTTTTCTTTCATTAAAAGCATAAATAAAATGTAAAATGAATATATAAAATTTAAGCCAAGAGACAGTGCTGCATGAGAAAGCTGAAGTCAATCAAATGCTGCCAAGAGGACAGAGTACAACTACCAGATGGCAGCACATTCAGTTCTTAAGCAAATCTAGGGAGTGCTTCATGTGTTTAGCACTCTTATTACACACTCAGGATGTGCTTCAGACAGAATAATTTATAAAACAAACTTTTTCCATTCATTACACTATAGAGATGAAATATAATGAAAGACCAAGGACACCATATCCTTACGGAAATTGCTTTCTACAGCTTTGCTCCTTGAAAAAAAGAGTACCACCAAACCCATATATTCTTTAGAAATTTAGAGCCTTCTAGCGGAGTACACACTTTCACCATCAGAACCATGTGACCACACATTCTGAATTTATTTTCTAAGCAGTAAGAACCCATTTTGGCAGCAGCTCTGCTGCTCTGTCTCCTGGTAATCTCTCCTCCACCATGGTTTGTATGTACACCTGTAGTATGGCAGGAGAAGGTGCCCCACAAAATACTGGTAACTGCTGTTATCAGAAAATGCCACATGCATCTTGTTTGGTGAAACCTTAAGAAAAAAACCAGGATAAAAAACAGAAAGAAACAGAGGCTCCAGAGAATTGTCCTTGTTGGGAAACAACAGAAAGACATACTGATGGTGTGCTTCTGGTCTCACTGCACGGAAAATAGTGATTTTACATATAGGTTGCTTAGGAAGTTAACAGTTTTCCAAGCTCAAATTCATTCCATGGGTTAAGTATATTACTATAAACTATTTATGTATCTAACTAAATTACTCATACTTGTTTCAAGACAGCCTAAAGACACATACCAACCAATCATCTAATCAGCTCAGCATCCCAGGGTTTTGTAGAGGTATTCTAAAACCCTGTCATGTATCTTCAAATGTGATTTGTATCATTGTGAATTGCATTGCGAAAAGTCACATTATTGCATCTATATTTGAATACCTGGACACACAGTCCCATCTTCCCTATCCCACTCTGTCAGCCAAATATGAGGAGAGTTCCAGAACTACTGGCTTTATGCAAGAACCCAACCCAAAAAGTGAACTTATCTTCTCATCTCAGAGCCCATTAATGTCCGTGAAGGTCTATGAGCCAAACATTTTAACTGATACCTTAGCACTGAAGGTTATTTCCAACAAATAGAAAAACCTTACTTTTATGAGAGAACTGGATGGTTCACTGTATGCACAGAGCACTTTTCAAATGAAAATTTCTGACTGATTCCCCAGTCTCCAGACAAGAGTGAAGATTAAAGAAAATAAGTAGAACAGTGACATATACTTTTCCTGTCTCATGAAGTTAAAAGACTGTTTCTGTAGTCTGAAATGAATGACTGAATTATTTGACTTCGTATTTCTGCTCACTAAACAGGCTCAGTAAATTTTTCCAGTAATTTTCAAATTAGAATTAGGATTCTTCCAAGATGTGTTTCTTCACCCAATGAGCACTGGAAAACTGCCTTTCTCCTAACACAGGGCCTTCACAGACCTTTTACTCACAAAGTCAAATACAGAAGCTCATCCTCAGAAAATCAACAACAATCACTACAACCAGTGTTTGTCACATGTATCACTTCAAATATAGAGGGCAGGACTTCTGATAAATTATACAGCATCAGTAAAGGCGAATAAATCTGATGATGACAGCTTACATCTCCACAGGAAAAGAGAACTGGAGATGGTCTCCCTGTCCACCATGTTTGCTCATACTGGAAAATGAAATTAACTGTCAAAGATAAAAGTTTCTGTTTGCACATCACAACCACAACATTTGGTGTGGACAGCAGTTGCTGCTGATGGATGGTTTCAAATACAGCAATATGCAACACTCTCCACACTACTGCTACACCGCGTCTTGCAAAGCAATGTGAATTTGGTTCATTGGAGAATGGAAAGAATGGCTCATGTAGCTTTGCATTATTAAAACCTGCCATAACATAAAGCTTAACAGTTCATGTTATAAGAACTGAATAGCTGCCAAAAAGACATTTAAACTGGCAACTGAACTGGATTATATTCAATATTGCAACTGGGCTTTTTAAATTTGCTAAGTCATCCAGCTATGTTAGAAAAACTAAAACCTATGAGGCTGAACTATAAGGATATCTCAAAAGTATTGCAACGCTTACAATAATTGCCAAAGTTTGCAACATTTTTGCAACAAAGATCATATAGCAGATTTATAAATACTAAGAAATATAGTGAGCTAATAAATTATTTCAAATACTTACACAAAATAAATTACCAAAACTGCATTTTGCTGGTATTGAGACTGGATCTTGTACTGGAAAAAAAGCACTCTGACTTCAAATACTATTGAAAACACAGTGAAGAATTACCTATCTTCAAGCAGAAACATCAGCCACCACCAACTACTCTCAATCACCATGACAAGGCACTTGTCAGATCCAGGAAGAAGTATCCCAGCCACTTATACTTTCTGCATACAGAATACTACAAGACTTGAGTAAACAACTACTCTGCAGATCCTGCCTAAGACAAAAGGGCTCCTATCTGATTATGCACAGATACACAACATTAAATCAAAGAAAGGCTGCCTACCAATAGCCAGAACCTTCAAGAGATGCTGTTGGTATGTGAACTCACATTGCAGGCATACACTGCACTGTCATTTGAGGTTGAGGAATTTATTTTCCTTTGAAGCATCTTCCATTGGGCAACCAGACAAGGAACAAGAAGATATGAAGTCTTTGTAACTAAGAAGAGTCAACTTGTGCAACCTAACCACTAACACCCCTTCCTTCCCATTCCTCATTTAAATCTAAAATCACATTATGGGTGAATTGAAGGAATTATTTCTTCCTATCCCAAATTACATGGCAGAAGGTCTGCAAGCCCTTTGTGCAAACTGACACTGAAATTACTCTACCAAATGCTACATAAACCGTTAAGACCTAAAGCACTGCACATTGTCCATGGCAGTATGGACAGAGCAGCAAGAAGCAAAATCTTAGAGCAGAGCTACTTCCCAGTGGTGACAACAAAAACGCTGAAGCTCTCAGAACATAATCTAATCAATTCAGGAAAAAAAGGAAATGATAACTGAACCCTGCCAGAGTAACTTTAAAGAACAGTAACAGGGTGACCTTCTTAGCTGACACTATGATCAGTTAGACCTATTATGGATCCATAAAAACCCCCAAGCATCTGGAAGGTTATTCTGAGGACTAACTAGTATCTCAGACAGAGAAGAAAATTTGGACTGGAAAAAGAAATAATTGCTTATTGAATATCTTAAATTCATATCAAGTAATTAGTGAGTCAACAACACAATAACAACAAAAAAAACCTCCTCAGTTCATGCAGTTATTTAACCTCCCAGTCCTTCAATCTAGAAGTATAACCTTTGCTGATGCAGCAGTTACTGCTTCAAAAGGAGCCGTGTGAGGGCAGAGGGAATCTACAAACGAATATTTTCTATCTGTTTATATGTATTCTCATGGCTGCAGCCTGAAACTTCCACTGCAGCCCAGAATATTCCAACAGCCTCACTAACAGATAGAAAGAGCTGAGCACCAGGTACTGTGACCTACCATCACAGAGGAGGCGATACAAGACCTTGCTTCAAGAGATCTCAGGAAGCCCACTCATCTTCCCAAAGAACAGGTCTGATACTGCAACAATCTGTCACAGTATTGCTTCAGGAAGGAAGTTTGGGTCCAGAAGTTCCTAAACCAGACTATATCTGCCCCTTAAGCCCATGATAACTGAGGCTCTCAAGCACCATCCTGGGTTAGGTGCAGCACCAGGTGGTGCAGGTTAGTTCAAGAAGTACAGGAAAGAGCCAAAATATTCAGATGAAAAGCTTGTGTCCTTCCACATCCGATTTGTGACAAACGCTGGCATCAAGTGATTATGAAGCTGCTTGTGTCGAGAAGGATGACAAGAAAAAAACAAAAGAACCATTGAACCAGCTAAGATATGCCTTGATTAGCTATTTGTGGCATAAGAATCTGAGGGAAGCCACTGGGCCATCCACTATGCAGGTGCTGGAGATGACATTGCCAGAGCTATGACTGGTGGAAGAGCTGAAATAGTTCCAGCATCAAGAAAGAGCTGATAGGACACACAACCAGACGTGACTGTGTCAGTAATAAGGTGTGAACTTTAGTTCATTTGGCATGGCTATGCAGGATTTTTAAAGCAATATTCAACCAAAAACTTTAACCCAACAGGAAATGGTGCCTATTCAACTGGTTTTACAAAACAAAACAAAACAAACACTCGACACCTCCTGCAGGCTCAGCCATTTGGTGCTGGTGAGCTAACATTCAGGCAGTTTGATCTGGAGGTGAGTGGCCACCTGCAGAACCCAGTCTTCCCTAAATGGGAGCAAACAAACCCCTGGTGCAAGGGTACTTCCAAGTCAGTACTTGGAGAGCTCATGCTGCTAAAAGCCAGAAGCATGAGCAGGTCAGGGTGTACAAACCACTTCAAGTCTCTGATTCCACTTTCCTGTCCCACTGGTCTTTTAAGGAGTTGCTGATAGTTAACTGGTTGTTTCCACGTCTTGAGCAAACCAGTGTCTGCAGGTGAGCTGCATCTACCTTGTGTGTTTGCCTTGTAAGAAAGGCATCCTGTACCTCCACAGTTTCCATGTGGGGTTCAGAACCACGATTTGCCAGGTCCTATTATGAACTGCATTAACCTCCCATGCCCAAAGAACCACACTAACCACACTAAGATTGTAAAGCAGGCTCCTTTTTTCCTTAGTACGTACCCCTTTATATGATTCTAATATTAGTCTAGTTCATAACAGTAGACACTTAAAAACCTTCTCGCTTTTTAAGTCTTGCTTTTTTTTAATGTTCATTAAATTGCTGATTAAATTGAACCAGTCCAAAATCAGCCACTGTGACAACCCCTCAAAAAACAAAAACAACCAAAACTCAAGTCCTAGACTGATGAAAGAAATAAAACCTGAAGGACTTTACCACCCTAGAAAAACAGGAAAGCAAATGTTTCCTTACAAGCTGTTGCCTAATCATTTTGCTATGGTCCTCATAAACAAGTGATATTTTATACTTTTATGAACTCTTATCCCATTATTCTTTCATGGCAAGCACTCAAAATTAACTGTAGCAAAACAGTCACTCTATTAAAGAACAGAGATTTTTTTTTTTCACTTGCAATACATTGTGTTCTATTTCAAGCCCAGTTTTCCATCTATAACTTAGTCCTAGTTGTAGCAGAACAAAATTCCAGCTTTTATGACAGAAAACTTTTTTTGATCAATAGAAGTCAGCAGCAAAAGCGTTTGTGGTTTTTCTCTGGAAAGCATTTGTGGCCACAGACTCAAAGAAGGAAGAAAGGAAGGGGGATTAACTCTTCAGTGAAGGTCAAAAACATAATTTAAAAGTGAACCAAGAAGAGCAGCTGTGTCTGTCAGCACAATCAGGATTACCAGCTGGAGAATTTACCAGCAGTATGAAAACAATGCACACCAGATGTCCAATGTTGCAACTGTTAGTAGGAAAGCAACTCTGGGCATGGCACTGTCATGTTAATACTCCTTACCAGACAGATTTCATATTTAGAATTTATTCATTAATTAGACACTACCAGGAAGAAACAATAACATTTTGAGCTTTGCAGTGTAAGTCAGAGGCAGGTGTGCACACTGGAAACATTGAATAGCCTTTATTCTCAGTTATTCTTCCACTGCAAACTCAAGACAACAATTTAAAAGCTAACTAGCAAATACTAGAACATCTGTAGCTGAACTTGCTTTAGTTTCACTCAGTTCAATCTGAGCTTTTAACTTCAGTTTGGACTTTTTTCAACTAAATCTGAAATAAATATTAAGAAAAGAAGTAAAACCACACTCTCTTCCATGGATAGTTATCTGGAAAGAATTGTATCTAAGTTATGCAAAAGTGAAGCAAATACTCACTTACACCTCTACCAGCACTTCCTTCATTAGCTGCTTTTTATCTTTCTTGTCTTTCTGGGGGATTCTTGTCTTGTTTTTCCTGCACATTTTATGCCTTGTGGATGAACTCATCCATTTCCCATGCTTGAAACAGTGTTACACCAGTTTTGCTATGTAAAATATCTGATACTGATTTTCTTCTTTTATACCTTGGTATATTCTTTTATTACCTTGGTCACATCCCCCTTTGCGTTAATGCCTATAGAAATCATGACTGTCTCAGCTTGCAGCTTCTCCCATGCTCATCCCTGTTCTCCAAACATCTCTCCTAAATGCTCTAGTTGCTACATTACAGTACTCTCCTTTTTCTCCCTTCCATGCACTTTTCCTAAGAATGGATGGCTCATCCACTTGGTTAACCCCTACTCCTTGATCATGATGTGACAGAATTTTTCAGTTTTCATTGCTAAATTCAATTTTAACATAATATTTCTCTCATTAAAAATAAATTATAGGGCCCCAAGAAACTGCAAATATGGATGGTAATTAATATTGGAATTATTTATCACAGAGGCTATTCTATGAACTTGTTTGAAGTTTGTTTTATATCTTCCTTGGTGGTGCAATTGCTTTATCTGAAGGAAGACATGCCCACAGAAAAATATGGTGCCAGCATAACTGAATCAAGATGGATTAAGTTACTTAAATACAATTACTGTCAGCAGAGGGAATGGACGTGTTCGTGGCATCTTATCCTGACATGAAACATATGTCAGTATACGTCTGTTAACTGCTGCAATTAAAAAAAAGAAATTAGAAATGCCTAACCAATTGACACATTTAACTGCTTAGGCACCCATTACTTTTTCTGTTCCCTTAAAGACTGAAATTTCTTATACATTTCATTATCATTAATTCAAATTCTCCTTAGCTTCTGCACTCATTTTACTGTATTACAGCCCATTCCTCATGGCTTACCTTAGCTTTGCCATCCTGTGCAGACATATATCCAACACACATGCTCTCTGTTGTATGGCTCCACAGAAATTCCACTATAAAGGAAAATGCAAGAAGTTACAAAAAGGCCTTGGTTTAAAATAGAAGATGTAATTTAACAAGACTGGTATCTTGAGGAACAAATATAGCAAGGATAAAAAAAAAAGAACAAAAACTACTTACCAGAGTAATTAAATCTCAAAAGAAACAGCTATCAAACAAACAAGATTTTCTTGACTATTCACAGTCACACACTGCAGAACTAACACCCTGAATGAGAACGTTACTTCGATGATATGGAGCCTCCAAGATGAGAAATACATCAACTGCAATTGCAGTTAAAAGACTGGACCAATTTCTAGAGCAGTGGCCTGTTCCACCCATGAAGTAAAAGCTGACAGAACTTGCATTTGCCTGCCTTGAACCCAGACAAAAGCACCCTAAAACAGCATAAAGCCAGAGGGCTTACAAGGATTCTGCAGAACTGACACACTACCAACAGAATAACCAGGAACAAGTTTTTTTTTTTTCCCACAGAACTGAGCATAAATATATAAATAGTATGCAAATATATAAATAGCATGTAACTATCAATAGGTAAAGGGGGATTTGTGGCTTAGCTGCCCAAGCAGGATACAGGAAAACATGCAGAAATAGTCAAGTCTCCAATATGGGAATTGAAGATATAGAGCAGGCAGGAAGACATCTGGTAAAAGCAAAATTATCCTGCAAAAAAAGCAAGAGAGGTGTCTGATGGAATCAGAGTAATATGCACAATAAGAAAGACAGATTTCTGGCAAAATTAGAGCAAGTCCTGGATTCAAAAGTATGCTGAATTACAAAAGCAGATGCAAACACCCCCCTTCTTTGTGGGGCATGTAAGGAGCGCCAAAGGTAAGAGAGGAAAGAAAGATGGAGAAGAAACCCCTATCAAAGCGCTCTCAGGTCCCATTACCTCTGGAATTCCAGCACCAGGTATGCAACATCAGCTCCCTGGTACTGCACTCACAGCTAATATAGGATATCAATGTTAAAGACCAACTGTTGTGCTTGCAGTGATAATGATGAAGAAAACTAATCACTGCTCACATGTATTGTTAATGTCTGTTAATCCAGTAAGGTGCTGTCCTGAAGTCTGAAAGTGTCCTGATTTATCAATTGTTTAACAGTTTGTTCCAGTGATCTTTAATTGCCTGATACATATGCAGGTATCTTCAGGTACACAAACGCACTCCTACTCAGCTGCAATACAAAATTCAGACAAAGAGCATGTTATTCAGATATTCAGCTCTCTGTCAGTGGAGCTTTATAAATTGCCACACTGTCTTCTTCCTGCTCTCTGTCACGGTCATTTTTCTTTGTGTTCATGAAGTACATAAGTTGGAAGGGGGGAAAGAAAAAGAATAGCTGATCAGAATTCAAGGCATTTCACAGAATTCTGTAAAAGGTTTAAAAAATGCACTGAAGCACAAGTTCTTCCTCTGGATTATGGGAGGTATCTTACATGAATTACACAAGATGCCACAAAAAGATATTTCCACATATTTCTTTTGAGAGTGACTTTCACATACTGCAAAAAAGCATCCCTAGATGGGTTTAAAACCTACTCATTCCTATTTCTCAGGTTCCTTTAATGTGGCTGATGAAGGTCACAGCATGCTGAGCACACTTATCCTTCAAACCACTTCTCCTTGCATGGCAATTAAACCAGAGTAGGAGATCAAAGGTTAGATGATCCCAGCAAGACTGAAGATTCTGACAGATATGCAGATATCATCATAAAAGAAAAATGAACTTCATTGAGGTGTGTGCCCTGCTCCCCCATAACAAATTCATGACTAATACCACCAAAGGTGACTCATAAGCCTTCAGAGAGTGAAACATATCCAGCACGATCAGTGTGTATTTGATGGGTCCAATCTCTCCCTGGCACCCCAAAGGCTCCACTGTCAGTGAAAGCTTTTTTTTTTGAGACAAATTTAATTCCATCTTTCAATTTTGAGAAGTTGGGAAACAGTTCAGGCCAAATACCCTCAAAATATTGTATCTATGCCTTTGATAACTACCAAAAGTAGCCTGTGCTAGCACAAAACTTGGTTATTGTTAGCCATTACAAGTAGTGGAACAACTACAATGAAAATTCTAAATTACATGGGAAACATCTTCAGATAAGTATATTTTCAACCATTTAATAAGTCACTTCCTTGCCATTTGTTTCAATATTAAAATGAAATAAATGAAGATGATCCCCGTAACAAAGACATGAGAGTTCCTTATTCTATACATGAAGTTTTTCAGTATTAACCAACTTATTTTCAGTCCAAACAACATAAATATGACATGTGTTTAATTATATACTATCTCAGCACACATTATAAGGCAGGAAATTTCTGTGGTACAGAAAAAGTGCTGTGCTACAGTTAATCTCAGTGTTATTTCAATGCAAAGAAAACCAAAAATCAATGGACACATAGTCTTTACTTATGATGCATGATAGATGGGGATTTTATAAATTAATTTTTGAGGAAAAAAATGCCAAACCTTCATTGATAAGAATATGTTCTCTTACATGAATGACAAACAATAAATGAACAGAAAAAATTCTCTCACTTCCAAACCTCAGGAATTGAAGGTTAAGTTGATCTTGTTTGTTCTTACTTAATCAGACTTGTATTTTCATTTTCTTAACTCTTTTTTTAAGGATAAAATTTATGTTGTAGGATGCTGTCGCACTAGATAATGTCACAATTGGGTAAATAATAATAAAGCAGAGTATTATACCATGGAAAAACACTTTAATTCTGGTAACATAACCCCAATCTGTATTAGACAGGTCAATGTGACCCAATAAATAAACACATAGCTCCAAATCTGAGGAGCACCACAGGAAAGGCGATGGCACAAGTGTCATCCTGAAGTAATACATACACCCCTAATCCCAAATTCCTTCCCTTAAAGAGGCTTTACGATCTCAGGGTTGTATTTCCACCCTGTTCTGCTCATATCTACAGCCTTCAGTTTCCATCTGTTTCTCCCACACAAACCACTTGACAGTTTTCCATAACAACCTTTTCTGCCGTAAAGCAGCAAGATAGGGATTGTATTTCCAGAACAGAAACAGGGCTGAAGGGATGTAAAGCCCTTTTGGAACCAGCCAGCTACTGGTGGAGGCAAAGTCCAGGCTCCTGCTGATTTCAGTATGAGCAGCAGAAACTCCTGTTTGGTGCAAATGCAAATAGTTAACTGTGACTTATCTAAGCCGATTTTCCTGGCCATTACCAAGAATAAACAACCATAAACAACTTCCCTTACAAATTTTAAGTTTATCCTCCAAATTCACAAATTTTCTTCTGCAAAAAGCAGGAATAAAGAACTTTCTAGAAAGCAATTTTCACAAATAAGCTACTGAGAAGCAGTAAACAGCTACATGCATTACCCCCAGCTAAAAATGCAGTTTTTCCTATGAGGAACACATCCTGCCTCGCCACAAGCAACTTTTATATCTATGCCATAGATTTAAAAGGATCTCACATGACCCTCTGAATGACAATTCTGCTTAGAAATAATGAGTCAGCAAGAATGCTCTTTTCCAGAGTTTTATTAGTATTAGCCTTGTTTGTTCCCTATTTCGCTTTCGAGATTATTATTTCAATTTCAATTCTTTTTGTTCTCTCTGTGGCTTTCAAACATACAGAGAGATTTTATTTCACCCTTCACTTTGAGTTAGCACTCAGCTGAAGTAAAAATTAGTAAGAATTTCTTACCTAGTAAAGTTGGCTTTTCCTGTGAGGATTCAGGCTCTGCTGAACACCTGCAAGAGCGGAGAACTATGACACCTCCGAGTACACCATCTTCATTGGCTAGGAAAGGTGAACCTGGACAAAATTGTTGGCGAGAATTATTTGCAATAGGCAGAGTTTCTTGGGCATTTTTTTTTATTTGACTTCCTGCCTTCTCCCTTGAATCTTGTCACTAAGGGTTGAAATGCCTGACAGGTCAAATAGTGCTTTTCCAAAAGCGTTGGTTCTATTTTTCCTAGTGTTTCAAAAGAATAATTTTCTAGAATGTTAATCTACTAATCAACCAATAATCAAAAAATGAAGCACCACATGGAATAAAACAAACATATTGAAAATTGCATTTGTGAGGGCAAACTTATTTGTTCATGGATCAAGGAAAATATAATAATGAAAAATGGAGTGTCAAGTTGAAAAAAAATTGTGACTCAATATTTAGTTCTTTCTGTTCTACAATTAATATAAAGACATATCTAAAAAATCAAGCAAATTTAGGTCATTTTTACAGTTTATTCATTTTTGCCAATTTAAAGCCCTTTGCACAGAGACACCATCAAACTGCTATACTGTCTGCCTTGCCTGAAAAGTTTGATGAATACTAGCAGAAAAGCTTAAGCGCATCCTACTTTTTACAGTGGCTTTCCTGTTGTTAATTTAAGACATAGGATATAAAAGTCTTCTATCAGAAGCTGGAAAAGCTTTAAATTTAGCTGAATCAAGCCTAAGTATTCTTTCTCTGGTTTGCAATTTTAAATAAGATTCCTATAGCTTTAAATGTGGAAACAATGGTATAACTTACAGACAATTTAAAATGTCTTGAGCCACAAAATTAATCAAGTTCTTGAACTTAGGCCCATAGACCTAAGTTATACATCTAAGTTAGGCCCATAATCCTAGTTACATATCTGCATTATACTATCATTTAAAATTGAATATACAATTGCAACAGCCATTTCATGTAATTCTCTTCAATTCTTTCTTCTAAATAAATCAGTGCATAGACACTGTAATTTGCCAGCCACAAGAACATTAGAGCAGATCTATTCATCAGACTCCTTTAACTTGCCCACAGCTATTTGTATGATTAAAATTACTCCTTTAATGCAAATAACAACAACAAAACAGCCCAATAAAATCCAACTTCAAGCTTCACCATAAGGAAAAACGAAAAGCTTTATTGTGTTTTCTCTAAACATTAGAGCAATCACCCTCGAAAGTTATACAAGGTGGTCACTGCAAGAGAAGCCCACATTGCAGAAAAAGAATAAATGCAGTATGCTTAATAAACAGTAATATCTTATTTGATCTAATGCAAACAGATACTATCTTTAAAGTGCCACATGCTTTGTAAAAGAATAAGTTACAGTTACACCTCCTGTATTACTCACTGACTGCGACCAAATCCCTGTGAAACAAGAATCCAGCCCACGATAAAGTAATAGATAACAAAACGGGAAAATATGTTTGGTTAAAATAGAAACACAAAGCTTGGAAAATTGTGAAGAGTTTTACCACCCAAGTCAATATCAGGCACTTCAAAGACAATGTCTTTACCTGAACTTGGTCTGCAGACTTAATCTTACACTAAACTGCACAAACGATTTAGGCTCTAAGCCATTCTGTGGCGAAAAGACAGAAAAAGTTCTGGTTTGTTTTTTAATAAACAGTTTCTCCTTCCCTTTCAAGGGCTGTGAAAGATTCTTCCAAGGTTCTAGTGAAAAATATCCATTTACTCTTTAATTAGAATGACTAAAAATGTTCTACTTCAGCAGAACACAGCCAGCAAACAGTGTTCACAGCAGACAGTATATCTGAGGCCACAATAAAACACTAGGACTGTATGAATGCACATAATACCAGACAGCAACTACGGATTATAGTTTATAGAGCTGGTGCCACTGAAGTCTTGTTCCAGAAATGCTTCCGTTAGTTTAATCACTATTTTAGGGGTTTTGTTTCTCCCACACTCCAAAAAAAATAAATGAAAGAGAAGTCTGTAAATGAGCTAATTACATATTTCTTCATTTTCCCAGTATTTTTGTCAACTATGCCATCACGACTGATCAAATCTTCAGTGATCTGAGTAATCTGTATATGGTCTTTTAAAATCTTACAAGGCTTAGCAGTATATTTCTTTCCATGAAGAGAGTCTGCAGCAAAATATGTAACACTGCATTTTTATCAAAATTCTTCCATTTTTACAGGTATTTCTTTGCAAGAATGAAATATTCATCTTCAGTGAAACACAAAATGAAAAAAGCAACCACTCAAAGCAAGTGTTTTGTGAGACTGATTTTGAAAGAGGGTTTAAATAATTTAAAACTTGAGCTTCAAGCACATAAGACAAAGTCTTCAGCTTACAACTTCATCCAAAAAGATGCTCAGCCTCTACAGGAACAACTGAGCGCCCCAGTTCTGTCAGCATAAATAGCATTTATTTATTGACATTAAACATGGTGTCCATTATATTGCCCTAAATATATACACAATTGTTTTCTGAAGAAATTACTTCCTTCAAAGATTATGCACCATGGAAGCTTTATTACCAGTCCACAAAACTCAAAGGCTTTGAAGACCACTCAAAAGCTGGAAAACTGACTATTAATTCAGCCTTTGCCACCCTACTGCAACTAGAAAACTCCAGAAGAGGGTTAACTTAATAGCACTGCACCTGATAAAAATGTGATAAAAGTCTTAACTTCAGCACTCATAAAACACAATAGATGGGCAAGACACTGTTCTTTAAAATGATGCAGGTTGGGCCCTTGGAGTAAGAAGAAATGTTGGCTATGTCACATGAAACCAGGTCACACTGCACCAACTTTGCAACAGTACTACTGGCGCAAGAGAGAGATGAGTAAAATGACTTAAAGGGACTTGTAGCAGGTAATTTGAATGAAGTATTGAACCAAATGTCTTAAAAGTTTGTGTTATGCAAACAAAGCAGAGATGATGGGAGACATTATCTCTCCTACAGACAAAAATGTAGCCTTGCTTGCCCTTTTGATCTTCTACACCATTTCATCATCACCTGCAGAATGAGCATTATTCTGGAATGCTGGGAGAAGTCTGAAAAAAGACCATACCCCTTGTTTTTATCTCCAAACACAAGCAGCAAATGAAGACACAAACACAGTCACTTGCTCTACCCCACAATGGTTCAGGATCTTCCCACCCATGCCACTTCCAAGGGCCACCCTGCTTCCCCATTTCTGTTGAAGGCTGCAACTCCCAGAGACATCAGAAGCCAATTGTGTGACTACACCCTTACCCATCCCGAATGCCTTCAGCAGCAAGCTTGGCTAAATCATCTCAGTGCAAAATCAGCAACAATAGTGTGTCTCCAACTCACTGCCTAAGTTATGGGGAATCGACCTCTAAAAAGTGTCAGTAAAAACCAGTTGCCTACAATAATAATATTAAAGTAATCTACGTTACAGTAAATTCAGACTGTTTCTCTGCTCTTAAAAATCAGACTCTAAGCCAAATTAAATCCATGCTAAACAGCATATTGTTTAAAAGTTACTTATTTTCTAATTAAAGAAATTTTTCAATAATGTTAAAAGAGGGATTCAAATATACCTTTTTTAAACAAAGATCTTTCTAGGTATGCAGACTTACTGATGATGATTACAATTATGCTAAAGAGTGTATTTTAACACAGCAATACAGTGCAAATGAGTAGGTTTACGGTAAGCAAAATTCCAGAGAGCTGAATGCTATGCATCCATCATTAAATCTGTAAAAATAATAGTACAAAAGCAGTATTATACTTTATTTCTAAAGAGAATACATGTACCATACATAGGAATTAATTTGAGTGTTCTCAAAACACTCTGAATTCAAAGGTTAGGAACATATTTCATTCATTTAGTTCTAAAACTCATTTTGTTACAGCCAACCCATTGAGAAAAAGAAGTAACAGTGCAGACTTCTGTAAAAAATAACAATATAGGTAATGACTTTTTTATATATACATTACACTTAACTAGTATTTCAAGAGGAAGAGAAAAGGTGGAACCGAAATACTGCCACGAATATTAAAGGCTGAATGGTTTCTCATTAGAAGGAAAAAGTGATCTGGCTCTCACCTCCTACAACATTTTTGCTCTCTCTGTACTCTTCAAAAAGATAGATTTTCCTGTACAAATTCAAAATTTAATTAAAATAAAATCAAAATATGCCTAGTAGCCAAAAATACTGTTTTCCACTGCAATAAAATAGAATTGCTGGATAAATCTTTGATCTAATAGCTTGCTAATGACAAAATTACAAAAACCTTGGGCTTTAAATATCATTTTAAGTCACATGAAGCTCAGTGTTCCTTTCCCAGTTACACTGGCATACCACTGAGAAATGTGGCATGAAAAATCCAAAGTAAAATTTCAACTGCAGCATTAACTAATAATGTTAGCACTGACTGGCCACACCAGAGAGAAGGGGTAGGAAAAAGACCAAACAAACCCCATATTTCACTCGTTTTGGTCTAATCCTCACCTTCCCCAGTCACAAAACTACATTTTACAAAACACATTTCTCTCCTTCAAAGCTCAACTATTCTGTTATTGCTGTGTGACACACAGAAAGCATTATCACATTTTCATTTATGTATTTTGTGTGTTATTAATCTGTAGCAATGGTCTCCCAAAAACAAGCAAACAGGTCTTCACAGCAACTCCACATCCACTGATCCCATTCAGTTCTGCAAGAGCGGCCAGAACTGAACACCACGACCCAGGTTCAGCTGCTGATCAGAGATAGAACTTAAGAGAGTTCACAAGTGTTAAGGCAAATAACGGCCTCAACATCCAGCCTTGCTCTGGGGAGCTACAGCTATAAGTGAAGAACACTTTTTCTTCAGCATCTCTTGTGAATCAAAGCTCTCCCGTGATGAAGATTGCTTCCTCCAGATCATGGGATTGATATGAGATGTTCACTTCTGATCCTGTGCCTTTTTTCTCCATTTGTAGTTACTGCACAGAACCATTCTCGCACAGATTCAACACTAAGCTGTAAGAAGTGTTTTATTTACACTTACCCAGCTGAAGGATGAACCAGCTGTTCATCAGATGTTTTACATTCATATTCTTCCATAGCAGGGAAACTATTACCAGCTTCATTGTCTACATCAGCTTTTAAAGGCTTAAAACTTGGGTCTAAACACTGACTGAGGTGTGGTGTAACCAATTAAGTGCTTCAGCATCCCCTAGTTTTAACAGAGGGCAGCTAAACAGTTCTAAACCTTCTTGTGCACTGTGTGAGTGAAATTCTGACTTTTTCAGGTCAACAGTCTATAGATCACCTCAGTCACTGTGATGCCTTGAATGGCTACCTAGAAACAGAGACTAGACAGGAATAAGGGAATAAAGGTGCATATTTATTTGAAAGGCCTTCAAAGGTGCACCCTGAGGAGCCAAAGGCTGCATCCAAGAAGGACCCCAAGATGAATAACAAGTCACGAGTTCTTCACACTTTTATAGGTTTGGTTCACTTGCGTATCAGCATAAATTCACCAATTAAAACTTTAGCTAATGATGTCATTTCTTCAATTTCTCCATCTCTCTAGAGGTCCTGGTTTACACCTTTTGGGCCTAGGACAGCCTAAGTGTCCTTGAATAACAGCTCAGAGAGGCTTTGTTATGTCTAGCTGACATGAGAGAACAGAAGTTAACAGGCTACAAGAAAGTTCAGAATTACAACGAGGCAATACAGGATTTGAAGAATATAAAAGCTAGAACCTAAGGCATCAACTGGACTGTCAGCTTGTGTACAGAATGTGGTGAAAGTGAAGCTGCTTGCCACTGCTTCTGCTATGTATCCCACTAAATTCCAAGGTAACAATTGAAATAAACATTAGAGGAATATAATAAGCACTAAATGAAGCCTGCTTTTAATTTCATGCACCATTATTTGCTGAATGTTTAAGCACAAGCTGTCTCAAGTCATGATACCTTAGGTTACAACATCTATACTGAATTTTTAAAGAAGCTGCAAAGGAAAACACCTGTACTTTAAAATTTTACAGGGAAGATTTTAAGAAATTAAGTAACTGAGGATGCCACAAAGCAATAAAATCCAAATGCTTTTGACATAGAGAAGCACAGGGAGGACCAAGACAAATGCATGTGGAACATCACCACATTGTGTTTATGAAACTTCAGGATCACTTCACACTCTTCTGAAACCTTCTCCTCTGTGTCATGGAGAAGCATAATAATGTCCCATAGTCTGTTTCCTCTGCTAGAAAACCACAAAGGATACAACAAAGCTTAGAGTGATGCAGCACAAAAGGAAACTATAATGTATTATTAAAGGAAACTATAACACTGTGCAATGCCAGTCACAGTCCTGTTGCTGTTAAAGTATGAGGCTTTTCCCTCCCCAGCAAGCATAACTAATAATCAGGAAATTCTATGATTCCTAGCTGTCCAAACTCCTGCTCAGAAGAGAGGATTTTGACACTAAATTTCTAGAAGAGAAAGTGTCAGTGTTATCCTTCTGGTATCACCTTTCTGCAGACTTCGCTCAACTGAAGCACAGTTTAAAAATACAAGAATAGAGTAACACATTTCTGCTAAGGAGAGAACAAATATCAGATTCCAACTATGTCTTTCAGCTCATTATTTTCTAATACTTCTTATGAAGTTTTAAAGTACCATTGGTAACACTGCCATTGTTAAAGCCCAGATTTCCCACCAGTGAGATGACACAAATATTTACTCTAAGTCTACATTCCACAAACTTGGCTGCATTTGAAAGGAATGATGAGTAACAAAACCCTCTGTTCTTCTGTTTGGAAGGTATTTGTGTTTACAGAACACCATTCTTCAACTGTGAAACAAGCCTTTCATGCTCTTTGACTAAAGATACAGAGCCCACTCCATTTACAAAAGTCTAAATTTAATTTCTCTCACCTCTGATTCAACCATCAGTTGTGCATTCTCCACAGTAAGCTGGCTCTGAGAAAGGATGAGAGAAGCACATCTGACATGAGTTTGCTCATCACCTGCTGTTTAAACAGCACTCACTGTCTAAGCCAGGCATTCCCTAGCTGGAAGGATTCCCAGGGCTCTGCAGAGACTCGGAGAGTCCTGTAAACAGGAAGCATCAATCTGATGGCAACTGCCAAAATCAGCTGTTCATTCCCCTGATATAAGTAACACACATTTTGACTTCTGATAAAACATTCTAGCTCAGCTTTATTAAAGGCTGGGGTTTTTTTGGCCTTGGTCAATTATAATTCTGGTGACAGTTTGACAAGACCACAAAACAGGGCTCTAAGGAATGCAAGGGAAGCATTCATGCCATCAGCAAGGAGTCTACTAGCCCATTTTATCCTGTTGTTTCACAGTAAGAAAGCCTGCACCATCCACACATCCTGTGCTATCAACTAGCACATCACCTACAAAAAGTCACAGCAAAAAAAATCTATTTCATATAATGTTGGGTTACACTATGTGGTGACAGAGAGATAAGCCCGGAAGGCCGGAGAGACAGCCTCTTTCCTGGACCCGGAGGTGACCCTGGGACTGTATCCAGGTCACCGGGGATGGGCGGAGAGAGGTTTGTGGCTTATGGACAAAGCTGGACCTGTGAGAAGTGAAGATTGTAGTTTGTGACCTTATAGGGTATTGTTTACCTGTTACCATAATAGGCAATGTCTGTGTATTGCTCCAGGTGATAGGGAGACACTGTGGTGAACATCTTTCCTGTTTACATGATGTTATATCCTGTTCTGTGGGGGTATTTAGGGAATTCACACTGCGCAATAAACGGGGACTTTGTCTTTGACTTTGCACCTGAAGGAGGGCAGAGTTCGCCCACACGTGATTACTGCAATATAAACCTATTGTTTTAAGTATAATGCACATTTTTAACTGTTACACTGTATTTGCCACATATAACTTTGCATTCCATCTGCAGAACTGCAAAGATTTCCAAAATTTCTCTAACGGCTACAAACTCAATACTATGTCACATGTAACCAGCAAGATGTATGTGGATTTTGATGTTTTCCTTCATCAGTCTTCATTCACAGGACAGCTGAGCACAAACTAGATTTTATGTTTTCTAATCCAAGCACTTCACCTACACAAAAAACAAAAGTGGCTGTGTCTTTTTTTCCCACATCAGCTCTGCCCAGAGTATAACCGAGCAGATAGTACACATTACTACAGTCAGGCAGCAAAAGCTTGCAGCGGTAAGTTTCTGAAAATACAAGCCAGACCTGTCCCGAATTAAAACATGAAACTCTAAAAACGAATTACAAAGCATTTACATAAATGTTATATAAATGTTTTTTTCAAATTTTCTCTTCACGAAGAGCATTAATTTGATCCTGTCTCTCACTCTTTTCACTTCCTGCTGGTTACTGTGTTTTCCTAAGGCAATAACACATCACACTGTTAGCCTGGTATCTCTGTCAGTGCAGCTCCTCTTTGCCTGCAATTGATAGTTCAAGTGTAACAAAAACTTCAGCAACATTTCATATGCTCTTATCTCTAACAGAAACATTTTCACATTTCCAGTAAAGAACACAATGTATATATCACACGGGAGCCAGTTAACATTTTAAATGAAAACATCTGTTATGCAAAGTGGTGGCAAAATATTTTTGCATTAAACAGCAAAAGGAGAATTGCATTTTTTGCTAACCATTACCAAACAGAACAAAGAAAACCCAGAAAACTCAAAGCAACTTAAAGAAGGGACCTTTAACTAAAAAAATTTAAGTTTTGGGGTTTTTATCAGCCAGTCTCTATGAATTACATCATCAGTAGCTTTCCATCTTGTGTGTGTGCATGCAGTAATATGAAGTTGCAGAAGGTTACACACAATTTGTGCTTGCTTTCAGCACTCTAACCACAAACAGCACAATACATTTTGAGAGTGTGGACTAAAGATCTGACTTTCCTAAAGTTAGGCCACTTCCATACAACACCTGCAGAGAAGGACTACAAATTAGCACAGCTATCACAAGCATCCTTCCTTAAAGGCTTCTTTTGGGTACACAAATTCCTAATTTTGGGCCACTATGTACTGGAATGAGTGATTAAATATGAAAAGCTACATTTTTGCTGCTTGGATTACAATCTTTTTGGGGAACACAGTATTCTGCACTCTTACAACACCTAGAAATGATTGCAGTACAGCAGCAGATTATCAACTGCAGTCTTCCAATGCGAAGGTGATTTCCCCTCAAACAGTCAAATGTCAGAAGCAGAATATAACATGGATTCAACACTATAAAAAGAAATCAAGAAGTTGCAATGCATTGCTTGCTAAGAGCAAGGGCATTAGTGCCTGGGACCCCAAAAAGTGTGTATATGTCCCTCTTCCAGTTCTAATTAAAGTATCATAAAATGAGCTTTGCAATACAGTGTACAAGTACTATGTTGCCCATAAGAAATTTTGAAGATGAAAATTGTCCGTGGATTCTAAAGCTTGAAAAATTTTAAGGGTTATGAAGACACTGCAAGTCAACATATATGCCAGAAGCTTCACTGGAATTTTCAAAAGGGCAAGATTTTTACAGTTATTTTAGAATTCCACATTCATATTTTGTTTATTACTTGAGGAAAGAAAACAAGATCTATATTTACAAGAAATTGAAGACATATTGCACAATTCTCTTAAAGAAAAAATTGTTTTTTGAATAAAGTCTATTTTACTTTTTCAAGAAATTAATTTTATGATGTAAATAGCAAACCAGAATCTGTCTGCCCAAAGCATTTAACTAGAACATGAAATGGTTTTGAGGTCTACTATTTTTAAAAGGGTTAACATGATGAGTAATTTTTACTAATGCTCCTAACCCATCAATTCTAAAATATGCAATTGTACACCACAGCCCATGATTCAGACAGGAAATTCTTTCTTCAAACCTCTCCGGGTATTCTATGACTCACATAACAATTGAGGTATTTCCAAGGGTTTTCCTTTAAATTTCCTAATATATTCCTCTGTAGTTTAACATTTTTCAGATGTAACACAACACTAAATCTGAAGCCAACTGCAACACAAGGCTTCAACAGAAATCACGAGAATAAGTATCTTTATTTAATAGAGTTACTTGCATTTTCAACAGTGTTGGGTGACATTTAGGCAATTAGGACCATATACTTACCAATAAACTTGTTTTGCATAGTCTCTAGGAGAGCTTGGTGGGCATCCTCTGTTTGCAAAGCACATGAACATTCTCTGGCCAGTATGGTCCGGACAAGGTGCTCTCCACAACCTAAAGAAATATTAAGATTGGGAATAGTCAAAATACAGATATCACTATGAAGAAACCTTGTCATTAATTTACATCATCACATTAATTTGGCTGTGATGATGCAAAATAATGACAGTTTCTTAACAGCGATGCATATGACAAGTTTCTGCCATATATTTTTATTTTTTAAAAAGGTTGACACTGAGTCACTCAAAAATTCAACTAAGTCAGTGGTTTTCTCACAACTTTCCTGAAATTTCGACTGCACAAAGTCATAAACCAAACAAAGAAGAAACAATGACGCTGCCTCTGACTTGTCATCTCTGTCCAGATAGAATCCTCATACTAATCATTCTCTCGGGAATGATCCTTGCACGTAACTCTTCAAACCGAGAACAACTTCAGTGACACAGTAACTCCTTGTGCATGACAGAATCTTCTCCTTAGTCCATCTGATTCAGCCTTTTTTCAGCAAAGGAATACATGAATTCACCCATGCTTTTTTGCCAAAGTGGCTGGTCATCGGACTCCTAATACAAATTCCTATAATTTTTAAAGGTTTGTCCTTAAGAAACTAAAAAGCTTCTGCAAACAACCACTTACTGCCTCAGGGCTTTCTGTACCTATCCCCTGAAACCTATTTTTGGTGAAGACAAGCAGGTCATTACTGCTACTCTTATTCTGTAGGAACACTTTCACACCTGCTATTTTTTCTCCTACACCCTTTTCCCTTCCTGTACTGTGCTTTGGGACATACAGCTGCAGCCAAATGGCACCGTGCATGTTTACTGGATCAACTGGGGTTTTTTGGACAGGAAAACCCACTGCTGATACCTTCTTCATATAGACCAAGGTCATTACACTACTTAGGCATCTCATTTGTTGACATTTTTTCTCAATGGCAGGGAAACAGACAAAGCAGCTAGAAGAGGTCTAACCAAGAGCCAGGTGAACTGTGTAATCCAGTTAGGACAGAAAGAAAAACGTAACTAATGTAGAGTTGTAATGTAACAATGATCTCAAATTATCCAAACTTAAGTGACTACATTTTGATCAGATTTGTAACTTATCAGGGTCTAAAACTGCATTAGACACCAGAATACACAGAGGGAAGTCAGATACAGTCAGTTCACAATTATATATAAATATTTCTAGCGTTAAACATGACAAGATGACGCAAGCACTGGAACCATAAAAAAATCTGCTATAGTCCAGTTGGACTTATTAGCTCAGGTACAGAACTACATAAATACACCTACATAGCCTCCAGAAACAAATTTATGGCTGGAAACAATCTAGTTGCTTCCAAGTGGCAGGGAGCTGGCGCTGGTAAGACATCAGACCTAGTCTGGTTTCAGACAAAGGCAGCTCAGTCTCCATGGGTAACTCACTTTACTGGAAGCACTAACAAGCCCAGAACAGAGACACTGGCTGAAGCCAGCCTAGATGTGGCATAAAGAAAAATTTAATTAAAGCCAGCCAAAGCAGCTCCAGTGCAGCCTGCTAAGTCTCTCATCGCTGTGCATATGCTGAGTTTAGAGCACTGACTGGTTTGGGTACAACATGGCACAAACACATTGGCAGGTCTGGCACTGTGCATTTGAGCTACTACAGACTGGTTTCTTGCTTTTCTCACAATTTTTAAACTCTACATTAACACAGCAACCTACTCGAAAAATCTCTCTCTCTGGCTACTTGTCACACAATTATACCCTTCCACCTTAAATGCACAGTGAATTTCCACTGTTCTTCAAAGACTGCTAATACAAAAGGAAAAAAAAAGTTACCCCCCTCGTTTCAAAGATTTAAAAAAAAAAAAAAAAAACCAACCAAAACAACAAACAAAAAAATCACCCTCTGGAGCACTATGGATGCATTAGATGTCAGAGAAAGAGCCCAGGAACCAGACTGCTGAAAAATTGTGCACATGTGTCCCAAAATCCTGTGATGCTCAATCATCAAAAAAATACCTTGGTGTTCAGTTATGTGTCCCTGCTAATGGGCAGTGTCTCCTGATTAATACAACTCAGCTAAACTGAGCTGTTTGAAGTGGAACACTTTGGCATTGAATCTACATACAATTGGCACAACAGAAAGACAAAAAATTCTTTGTATAGCAAACAGATTGAGTAAAAACCAGTCACAAATTTAGAGGAAAATGAAAGAGCCAAAATACTACAACAATTACAGAGCCAAGGGAAGTTGTTCTTGAGAGCACAATGGGAAAAGTGTTTTCATCGAGACTGTCAAGCTCTCAAGTTATTGAAAGAAGTGTCCTGGTTAGGAGATAATCTTCAAGAGGCTCATGCAATAGAGCACTCTCTGCAGCTGCTTACAGGAGGGTCTGTCCATTCATTTGCCTCATTATGCCCACACTCAAAAGCTTCTGTCCACAACAGAACTGTGACTTATCTACTATTTATTCCAGACAAAGTGATGTATGAAAAACACGAAAACAACCCACAAGATGCATTTTACCCATCGTTCACAACATGGACATCACTTTTTTTAAACTAAGAAACTTTAATCATGATGAAGTTTTGCTATAAAGAACAAAACTAAACAGGCATATGCTCCAGCAAAAACTGAGAAAGCTGGTTTTTTCTTGAAAAAAACCTGTTAGTACCTTTAAATATAACTATATGAGTAAGAAGCATGGGATTTAGAATAGGAATCAAACAAATGAGACACAAATCAGAGTGAACCTATGCATCTCCAGTGCATCGAGTAATAAAACCAGATGTTACTACTTCACAATTTTCAAGTATTTCCTAAATTGGCATCAAAAAAACAATACCCATTTTTTAGCATGATGTATAATGTTATAGCATAATGTTATTTCCCCTCCAAGAAAATGACTTTATTGAAGAGTTCCCATAACATCAAGTCTGCTCCAAAAAAAAATGCAGAGAGAGAAAACTTAATATGGGTTAAGAACAGCTGCAGCCCACTGATGTGATCCAGGATCAACCACAAGGAAAGCAGCTTTGCAATTCTACTAACACATCACACATCTCTACATCCTCACAGACTAAGTCATTTCTTTTTGTCATATTTATGTCAACCTATAAGGCAGCAAACTTACAGACTGCTGCTGGCAGTGTATGTAAAAATCTTTCAACACATCACTTGCTGGCAGTCTGCAGAGACAGATAACTAAGGAAAACAATTCCCCCATTTGGAAAAGAAAAATTTGTTACTGTAGTTTTTGATGTAGGAACATCTATTTCTGAAGAAGAAAATAAAACCACTAAGCAGTGTTTCACATACTTTGACCAGATAAAGGCTGAGAAAAAGAATTCACCTTCTATTATCTCAAGGCAGAACCAAACTTCTTGGAGGTTTAGCAGATCTATACATCTCTATAGCCTCAAACTGGAGACACACTGTAGATAATACTAGGACTAGATACAAAATGAATGCATACATTACTACAGCAATCAAAACTGATTTATAACTTACAATATAAAGTTGTGGGTTCAATTTTATAGTTCCAGTCACTTTAGTCTAACCGCCAGCATTAGCCAACTTCCAAAAAAGTTGTATTAACATGACTCAAGACAGCAACTACAGTAAAAGCTACTTAAACACATTTCCAAATGATGCACACAAGTTGATAAAAATGTAAATCTGGTTCATTTGCTTGACTATCTCACTTTATACTACATTTAACTGCATGTGTTAATACATTTGGCATTTCTTTCACTGAATAATACTAAAACCAGACCAAGAGGGACTCTCACTAAGAATTTTTCAATTCTACATAAAGCCTCAAATACACTCATTTCAGTAACTTCACTGTAAACAGAAACTAAATCATTTTATTATCCTTTCCCAGTTATGATGATGACTTCTTCAGCAACCTGAAGCTCATTATATTTCAGAGATGAATATTTTGCAATGACAGACAAATGCTTCCCTAAGACTTCACACATGAATGACTCAAATGGAGATGACTAGCTGGAAAAATTTACTGGGTTAAATTAGTGCTTCACACTGAAATAACTGTTTCATATAGTAAACAAATTATTTTCCTAACACAGTAATATTTTGCAAACACCATGTTGCCTACATGTAACTCCTCCACTGACAAAAATACTACTGTTGGAACTACTGTTGTCCATGTTTGCAGGGCTAAGTACAATTAATTGCCTTCCTCTAGGATTGCTACTGGCAAAGGGAAAAATGCTTCTACAGAAAAAAAAAAAATTTATAGAGACTATTCTGATAAATCATGCCTGACAAATTTGGTGACCTTCTACGATGAGGTTACAGCACTGGAGAGTAAGGGAAGAGCAACAGGTGCCATCCACCTGGACTTCTGCAAAGTATTTGACGCTGTCCTGCACAACATCCTCGTCTCTACATCAGACAGACACGGATTTGATGGGCAGACCGCTTGGTGGATATGGAATTGGCTGGAAGGTCACACTAGGAGAGCTGCAGCAATGGCTCAATGTCCAAGTGGACACCAGTGATGAGTTGTGTCCCTCAGGGGCTTGTACTGTTCAATCTCTTTGTCAGCAACAGGGACAGTGGGATTGAGAGCACCCTCAGCAAGTGTGCCGATGACACCGTGCTGTGTGGTGTGGTCACATGCTGGAGGGAAGGGATGCCACTGGGAGGGACCTGGACAGGCTGGACAGGTGGGTCTGTGTAAACCTCTTGGAGTTCAACAAGGCCAGGAACAAGGTGCTGCACCTGGGCCAGGGTAACCCCAACCACGAAGAGGCTGGAGGAGAATGGACTGAGAGCAGCCCTGAGGAGGATTTCCGGGTTTTTGGTGGACAAGACGCTCAACATGACCTGACAATGTGTGCTCGCAGCCCAGAGAACCAACTGCATGCCGGGCTGCACCCAAAGCACTGTGGGCAGCAGGGAGGAGAGGGGATTCTGCCCCTCTGCCTGCTCAGGTGAGACCCCACCTGCAGTGCTGCATCCAGCTCTGGGGTCCTCAGCACAGGAAAGATGTGAACCTGTTAGAGCGGGTCCAGACAAGGGCCATGAAGACAATACAGGGGCTGGAGCACCTTTAATATGGAAACAGGCTAAGAGCGTTGACTTTGTTCAACCTGGAGAAGGAAAGGCTCTGAGGAGACCTCTTAGCACCTTCTAGTACTTAAATGGGCTACAAGGAAGACAGAGAGGGAGGTCTGACAAGAGCATATAGTAACAGGACAAGGGGGAATGTCTTTACAATGAAGGACGGTAGATTTAAATTAGATATTAGGAAGAAATTCTTTACTACGAGAGTGGTGAGACACTGGAACCATTTGCCCAGGAAAGTTCTGAATGTGCCATCCCTGGAAGTGTTCAAGGCCAAGTTGGATGGGGCTTTGAGCAACCTGTTCTAGTGGAAGGTGCTCCTGCCCATGGTAGGGTGTTAGAACTGCATGTTCTTTGGTCCCTCCCAACGCAAACCACTCTAAGATTCTATGAAAAATAAATAGATACATACAGACAGATATGTTGATCTAAGTTTCTAGCCTCCTCGATTAAGGGGAAAAATATATAGATTCCTAAAGGCTCCAGAGGTATATGGCAACAGATTCCTATGGCAAGCGAAGGAAATAAGAATGAGGCTTAATAGCCACACCACCTTTATTTTGTAAACAAACTACAAACCCAAACAAAACTCTAGAAGATCCCAGAAAACCTGTCTTCAATCAGAAGCTTCTATTCCTGCCTGAAAATCACTTGAAGATCATACAAAAACATCAACACTGATTTTCAGAGACACGTATCATGCCACAATATAGTTTTTAATGCAGCGTTTCTTTCAAAGTGCCAGGCAGACCGACAGTGAAATAGAACTTCCCTTTTCAGTGGGTACTGAAATGCGTAATTTCTGAGAATAATATAATTTTACCCCCTATTCAAATACTCCTCATTGATTATTACAAGATTTGCACAAGAACAGTCTGGGAATCTACCACCTTTTTTTTTTTTTTTCATACTCTCTTTTTCTTCTGTTATTCTACTATAACTTAGCTGTTATGGATGTATCAGTAGTCCCCTCAAGTTACTATTTCAGCAGTAGTAATTTGCTAGTTAGCCAACTTCCACAACAAGCAAATTACTAGGGCAGTTTTTTGTGATGTTCTTATTTTTATTTTTTAAGGTTGTTAATATCTTCATTTTTTAGCTATTATATTAGATACTATTTTACACTGCATACGATTCTGAAAAAAGGTAAGAAATCTGAGATAGTATTTTTAAATGTTAATTTTTCTGTACGAAACAGTAACTAAAATTCAATTCATAGGTTATACAAACCGTAACTTGCTACAGCCTTGGATCTTTCATTTGAGCTTCATGCAAGAAACTAAGGATAAGATCGCTGGGTTTTTTCCTCAGCATAGTGACTTCTCAAGAAGATTTCTATTGCTTGAAATAACCACAACAAGAGGAGAAAGAACCCAGCACAATATAAGCTGAACATCCCATACAATGCATGCTCTGCATCTTATAACGTTCCTCCGATGGAACCAAGATGGCAAACGAAAGGAAGGCCTTGTGCAAAGCAAGGGCCTCTGAGCAGCGTGTCAGAGAAAAATTGTTTTTCTGCTTCTTTTGATGGGAGATGCTTTCAAGTCAGGAAATTAGAAACAGGTGTGCCAGAGGGCACACACACATCCATGCACCACACTGAAAAACACGCGTTTTCAATTTTAAGACATGAAAGAGGCTCCTGTTGAATGGAAGGAGAAATGAAAATCTAGTTTGCTTTCTGTGAGCCATAAGCAGAGAGCTTATAGAGCTTTGACAGGCTGCCGGAGCTTGTCTAGCTATGAAACACACAGTACCTCAACACAAAGTGTTGGAACTTGTTTTAAAGGAGTACAGAATGGAAACTTGCATTACTCACATACAGTCAATGGAAAAATTAATCCAGTTTACTCCACCGCCAAAGTATGACTCTTCGTTTTTCAGAAGCTAAAGACAGAAGTTACAGGTTATCTGTATTTTATCATCTATTCTACGCAGCAGAGTCTGAACCTGGTCCTTTTGTTTCTGTCCTGTAAAGCTTTGATGTTATTTTCAACTCAACAGCAGTCCCTAACAGTGTCAGTTAACAAGTTAAAGAACTACTATTTCTGCTTTATTTCCTGGATAGCTTCTAGTTATGCCTAATGGAAACACAGTGAAACCCGTATTTCAGTAAGCTCTGCTTGTCATTTCCAGCATCTCTAGAAAGAGCTGACTAAAAACTTACAAGCCAGTGATTTTAAAAAACAAAAGAGAGTACAACAAAAATATTTAGTTGGCAAGACGCTGATACAGGTAGTTACATATTGAAATAAAATTTTAATGAAGACAAAGTGCTGCAGTCTAGCAAAACGCACTACAGTATTAAATTAAAGTTACATAACTTATAGCTTTTTTTTACTCCTATCAGCTGCTGTATCTTGTCTTCATACTAGCAGGGGTAATTTTTAAATTACTGCCCTACTGCCAGAAAAAACATCTGCAAACAAAGTCCTGTCCAATTCCTAAAGCATTGATCCTAGAGGGATCAATGGAGCACATTCTTACTGCAGACAGAATATTCTTAGATGATTTACCTACTAAGAAAATGCAATGGAAATTTTCCAAAATGTTAAAACTTCAGTAAATTTGGGCAGGTTTCAAAGACAACAAAAGAAATTCAACATGCAGACAAACTTGTGTCTAAAGTATCTTCTCCAAGAAAAGGCAGGAAAACACGTCTCTCAGTTTTTAATATGGGAAAAATAAACTAAAATCACTCCAAAGAACAATTCATTCAGTTTTTCTACACTTTTACAGACAAGATAAAAAATGGTTAGAGAGACACAATGCCGAAGTAATGAACCTTTAAGATCTAAATACTGGTAAATGGCCGGTAATTTATTTAAAAAGCTTTTTGAGTTATTATCACCAAAAAGAATTCCAGATGTACCTCCAAGAGAGGTTAGAATGTAGAAAAAAATGTAGGTCCCTTAAAGAGGATGTACTTTTTGCATTCTTCATTACATTCAATATATTTTGAAAGATTAATTTCAGTTAAGCTGTAAAGAAAGAAGCAAACTCTTTTGCCTAGGCCTTCCTCAGAAGCTTTGCTGCTACCGATCTCTGTAAAAACACTACACCTCTCCCAACAACAACACTTGTCATATAAAACTAGCAGGAAAGGAAGTAAGACAGTAGCTTATGTGTTTGCTAACTAAAGGTATACAACCATTTACTCCCAATCCCAGAAAAGTGTTTAAGACATAGAAAGGGAGCTCAGTCTGCCACTATCTCCAATTCACTTTATATTCTTGCACCTATTTCAAGCCACTTGGGCAAGGCACAGCAACAGGGCCAGGACTAAGTGTCCAGAGCAGGAGCTGGTGCTGCACAGCTGCTGGCCCAGGTTACAAATGCACTGCTCTACGAGCACTGGGCCTTCCGCAGGAGAACTTCCACAAGCCCGTGCACCTTCAAGCTTAACAGATATTACAACATCAAGTCCAATTAAAATTTCAAGAGGCAATAAGCACTCTGATTATTGTATCCATCCAGTTCTGCTTCCCAACAAGCCTTCCAAAGGCAATTCAAACAACCATTCTGATCATTCTGAGGACAAACCCCTCAGCTTTGAACACTATGTTTAATTGACTGCTTCTCAATGCTACCACTCCTACAAATCATCTCTGCCTGGAGCTTCCTCTCTGCTCTCAGACTCATGGTGGTGCTGAGTTAGTTCACACATCACATGCTGCAGCACTGAAGCCTCCCAACTGGATCTGGACACAGCAGCTGAATGAACTTTTGACAGAAACATTCACTCCATAGGTAAATACTGACCTGTGTGGAGATAGACCTCTTCCTCCTCTAGCCTACCCTCTGGTTCACGGTAACAATGACATAACTCTTCTCCCATATGCAGCTGCTTCATCTGTGATGCATTAAATTACCTCTTATTCCCCAAATCTTACAGGACCAGACTGATTTTGACAGATAATACATATGCCTACAAAGACATTAATTGTATCACGATACCTATCTCACATAGCATAGCTCAAACAATCTGTACAGGATACAAGATTTGCCTGTGAAATTCCTCGGGGCATTGGGAGCTTGGACTCAGAAGGACATGCCAGACAGACAATGCTGCACTTGTGGTTAATAGTACATGCAAGGTTGAAGAAAGATTTATAATTGCATTATAAATGTAATTCACTGGCACAAGTTGCTCAGAGAAACTGTGGATGCCCCATCCCTGGAACTGCTCAAGGCCAGGCTGGATGGAGCTTGGAGCAACCTATTCTAGCAGAAGGTGTCCCTGCCCAGGGTAGAGGGGTTCCATCCATTAAGGTCCCTTACAATTCAAACCATTCCATGATTCTATGAAACAGCACTGGCCAGGTATCCACTCACTGGATCCTTACACAGCCACTACTACCCTGAACACAAAGGAATCACGAAGCCAAAGTTATGCATTACAAATCAATTCATCTGCATTAAAGCTTCCGTGAAAAGTATTTACTTCATAGATTTGCACATCACTGTGGTTTATTCACAAAAGGAGTTTTCAAGTAGGAATCTACAGATCAGTGGCTTCCATAAGGAGACCACAATGCTGGCTGAGGGCATAGCTCAACAACCAATTTAACAACCACAGACTATCTCTGCATACGTGTCATTCCTATTCCACATTATCCATTCCATATTGCCTGCACAAGCACCCCTAAGACACGCAATGGACTGGAAAGTAGGACAGATGTGAACGTAAAGTTTGAGCAGGAAAAGGTAGGGCAAGGAAGAGTGAATATATTTATTCCCTTATTGATGTGGATTTCAAAAACAAGAGAAACCTCCTTGAGCAGGGGGCTGGACTAGACCTCCAGAGGCTGCTTTCAAACTAAACAATTCAGTGATTCTTCACAACACAAAGTGCGCCATTTTTCCTTCATAGAATGATGCATTATATATACAAGTGTACATACAACACAGCTTTTAAAGTATTATGATCTAATCTCTAAAATGCCTTTATGAGAACAGAGGCCACTGCTTTTGTTGAAAGACCTTAATAGTCTTTCAGGATCTTAGTGAATTCACCAACACAAGAAATTGTTAAGGAAGTTTACACAGAATAAATACAGTTTGTACACATATTCCTAAAACACTCCTGTTTTCTCTCTCTGATTTTCATCCCATTCAAGAAAAGACTCTGCAGGGGAGAAGATCAAGACGTCACTGAAAGACTTTTCCCAGACAGAATCCTCAACTACACCTCATAAGTAAATCTAGTATCTCCAGAAAGCTGATATTCCTGCTGCCTTCTCAACAAAACACAACTCTGGCTCAGTCCTGAAACCAAATTATATTTGTTAGCATGCTTAATTTTTCTGAAGGAGCTCAGTGTATTTCAAGATTCTACTCCTTCTTCTTTGGGATTATAAATAAGGTCATATTTAAAATCTCCCTACGATAACCTACGTGCCTTTCTTGTATTAAATAGCCTCCTCAAATAGATTTTAGTAAAAGCTGGAGATTTTGCAACTTTGTGTCACAGAATTTCTCCATTTTGTAAATAATGCAAGACCTTCTGTCTATCTTCAGAAATGCAATATTAAAGGTTTGCTGGCTTCAATGGCTAGTACCTAGACACAAAAGCACACCCATTCTTTGTATGCTTTCTATTTCCTGCTGTTGTAAAGATGAAAGAAATGCAAGACATCATTTTCAGTCTCTACACTTCCACTCAAAAATTCTACTTAGGGTTGCATTTTCAAAGCGTCCTGCATTAGCGGTTACTGTAATTTTACATTTACCTTTATATTTATAGTTAAGGTTCTGTATATCCAAAGAGAATTACAATTTTTCAATTTATCTCCCAGGAAAGATACAGCCTGCCTCTTACCCCAGCAGTACTACTTTTGGCACAGTTAGTGAATGAATATTCACAATCATCACGGATATTCCAACTGGGGAGGAGATTCAGTGTCACACTTGATATTATTTTGAATGAGAAGAACATGCACAAAGTCTTTGATTCATATTATGCTCAGGAAAAAATAGGAAATGCTTTCTTAAAGTACAGCCAAAAAATGGACTATTGTTTCTCCTGCGGCTGGGTTTTGTTCACAATATTTTCCCTCCAAATAATACCCATCTTCTTGTGTTTACATTCATATATCAAAAAAAATCCACTAAGGAGTTCCAAGAGGCTTTACGAATGTGCTTCTGGCCTCTTTTTGGGAGGAGGTGTGGGGTGCTTAAAGAGGAGCCTGTTTTGTTTGTGTTTGTGTGCACACATGCGTGGAAAAGCTTTTAAACACCAGAGATTTGGCATCTACTATGTCAATCCAAAACCCATTTTAGCTGTTAGTTACATTTATACTAAATAAAGGCCACTGGTCATGCTGATCTCATTTAACAAGCTTTCAATTCATCTCTACCATCATTCCTGCATGGAATGGCCCTTGCACTGTTATAAGATGCCACAGTTAAGGTTGCCCAGGTATCTTGGCTATGCCTGCAACTGCAACATGCTCTGAATTTCACGAATTTTAATACTGGTTTTGAGATACTTAAATTCCTGCAATATTTATCCTTCAGCTGCCACTAAAGACCCACAACCATTTTTCCCAACCAAAATATTGATTTTAATATAATTCAGAGTTTATATATCAAAATGTCTCAAAAAATTGATGGGAGAAAATATCAGAAAGGCTTTACTTGTTTACACAGAAACTGAATTTTAGACTGCGAGTTACAGAATAAACCTTGGATTTCAGGCCCCTTAAATTCACAGTCATTCCTAAGTTCCACCATCTCCCCCACCGTGTTTTTAGAAAGTCTCCATCTTTTGATTTCAGTTGTCCCAGGCCTTGTTAAACTATAAGCATAAAATATGAGTTTTACAATACCCTGTATTTTGTAAACCTTGAAGTAACTTTTGGGAAGCCAAAAGAAAAAAAAATAAAACCAAAGACATTGTGGTTAAACAACAAGGCCAAGTGACTGTTAAAAGCATGAAATTACCGTGCAAAAAGTTGAATTCATGCCCAAACAAGTTCAGAACCACCACCTTTGGCACATTCAATATAAAAACATGATAAAAATAGCCAAAAATAGTTAAGAAATGACTTGCTAAAAGGCATAAGAACTAATACCAAATCCTTCCTGAACAGGCAAAAGCAGGAAGCCTCCCAGCAGCCACAGGGCCTACAGAAGATCCAAGATGTCTTCAAATAATACACAACCATTGAAAGAAAGCTACAGGAACTTGGAATTACTTTTAAGTACTTGTGTGGTGACATCTTCCCCCACAATGCTTTTTTTTTTTTTAATAAGGCAGGTACTGAAAGACATTGAAGCTTCAACTGGAGGATTTTAGAACAAAACTAATAAAAATTCAAAAATAAAGCCTAGTGTGTTATTAACTGTGGCATTTAAACTAAAACTTTTCCTTTTCCGAGGAAGTTTCTACAAAGGTAACCACAGAATAAAACTGTTCCCCGCAAAATTTAAATATCTGGTCTTCTAAGAACAAAAAGAAATGAGAAATCTTCAGAAGCCACCCTGACCTATTAGAACAAATATATCTCCAGTTTATAAAGTCCCAATATCACAAATTGCCCGGATAACGCAGTGGAGGTGCTTTTCCCCGTCCTGTACTTTTCCCTGGAGAACTGCAAACATCCTCTATCTGAAACAGGACACCAAACTGTCTGGAGCTCTGGTTCAACCCAGTGTGTCCATTCCATGCGGATTTCAATGTGCAAGAGTTTGTACTCTGCCTGCTTCGAATTACTATTCCAAATCCTCCTTTCCCCACACCACAGGTTTTCCCCAAGCTGTTCAATCTCTAGTTGATCATCACTTCCAAGACCCAAAGACGTGAACAATTTCTTAAGTATGGAATGAAAAGAGTTTACAAAACTTGACCCCGCAAAATTGCTCGTATGAAACTAATGCCAAAAAATATCCTTTTTCATGATTGAATATATAGCCTGATATAACAAACTCTCAGGGCTTGAATTTCTATTCTCAGCTATCACTAAAAAAAAGTTAAAAAGTATAAACTAGCACAAATGGGAAACCTTTTATTTCCCAAAGAATTGTTCAGCTAAAATTATTTGGTTTAACATATATTAATACCAAACAATTTTGAGGATATTTTTGATAAAGGTTTAAGGGAATTAGAGCTGAACTTTTTATTCAAGATTTTTTTTTAATTCCAAATGTGATTTGATGAGTCAGCTATTCTCTGAAGTCATCTAACAATAAACATTAAACATTACTCAATACCCACAGCAACCACAGTCTAATTTTATTCTTTTTTCTCTTCTCCCCACACAATGGAAAAAAATTCCCTGTAGAAGCTATTAGATTTGTGCCAAATTTATGACTCAAAGACAAATTAAAATAAATAGACATGTGAAATTAAAACAATAAAATGTTATATTGTGAAAACCACAGAAATTTAAGCTGACTGTAAACTTTTACATATTTTAAATAAGTTTACATACAGGTGTAAATGTCTGAATGTAAAATGAAACACGAAATAAATGTGCATGTACACAGTTTTTATTTATATATAACATGCAAGTTTCATTTGTTGCTGTTTTTTTAAAAATACTTGTCCACACAAAGCCCATTTGGAAACCTACAGGAGGGGGGTATAATCACTATTACAAATACAGTCTAGCCAGGTTTTAGTTACATCAAGTGACAGTGGTGATATTCTACTTAAGAAGCACTGTCCATCTTGGAGCTTTCCAAATCAAAGCATCTTCTGGAGTTCAGATAGTACCTTTATTTTCTAAAAATTTAACTATGATATATTTTAATGCATTATTCTCTTGCTCAGCCATGGCAGTTTCACCTGAATATTTGCAGATGTTTATGCCCCCATTCCCATCTCCTGCTGTGATCCAGCCAAGCTGTAAGTTTAATTCTTTTAACTTTTCCTACAACTTAATTTTTCCATCCCT
Source organism: Eulacestoma nigropectus (assembly GCA_013397775.1). NCBI lineage: Eukaryota > Metazoa > Chordata > Aves > Passeriformes > Eulacestoma > Eulacestoma nigropectus. The sequence goes on along the minus strand of VZTE01000778.1, from coordinate 967,937 downwards.
TTACTCCTTAATTAAATTCATGGTTCACATTGTTGGATGTTCATATTTTAAACAAGAGTCAGGCATCAATATATTTTAGAACTGCACTGAACATAAAGTACATTATAAAATAAAACATTATGAGCTTCTGAAATGGAAAAAAGAATGGTATTGATTACAGAAGAGTTCTCACTTCCTGTAAACACTTCTATCTCCCTCTCTTTCACAGACATACACACACTTACTTTAAAGGAAAACCAGAAACAAGAGTTTAATTAAACACCACTAGTCTGAATTTCAAATCAGTGAATGAACAGATGGCCACGCTTCACAGCCGCCAGCAGGCCACTCCAATTAACTGGGACTGGGATCAGGGTAATGTCATGGAAGCTACAAGTTTTGAACCAAACAAAAATATCCATAAATGTGTGTTTGTGACAGTTATAAATAGTATAACATTGAAGTATTTAGCACTATATAAAAGTGGTACCAGCAAAAAGAGAGGAGGCTTCTCTTTAAGGCCGTCATTAAATCCAGTCATCTCCTGTGAGTGCACCAGGATGCTTGTCTGTACTCAGAGACCTCAAATCCAGCTGACTTTGCAAAGAACAGCTTTAAAGAACTAAATAAAGTTGTCCTTCTCAGCCTTTCCACAAACAATCTCTAATATTGGACTTAAGCTCACTAATTAATATGGTCCCAAATATTTAAATATATTTGGTTACATAGGTAAACATTTATTAAATTAAAATCAATATGGTATCCCTTGAGTAAAAACGTCTTCTGACACTTCTGACACTGTGTTCAGTAGAACCGACCTTTGAGTAAGTATCAAAAAGGACATTTGCTATTACTGACATTAAACTTAAGGGTGAACACCTACAGAAATTTTCAACAGTGCAAGACAGATGTGAATATAGAGGAAATAAAAGCAACACAGGATACTTCTGATGCTCTTCAGCCTCTATCAAATTTTAATTCTGCAACCTGTTACCCTGCTCCCTCCACCATTTCTGTATCAGGACTCCAACGCTGCATTGCCCATGGGATATAGCTGACATTACCCAAATTTCACCTCTCCCTGTACTGAATGCTGATAACTCTGACCACTGAGCAGTGGGCAATACCATAAATTTTGCAACCTGACTGAAGCACTTATGAAAAAGTGTTATAAGTAGTTTTTCTGATTGAGGCTGTTCACACAACTAGGGGGAGGAAAAAAAAAAGTAAAAGCAACCCCTACATAACTTCATCGTAAGACTTGCCTGTTCTGCAAGGCACCCAACGAACACAATACTTTTGTGTGTCCAGGACTCTGAGCCTTCCAAAGAGAACAGAAGCTCTCCTAATTCTTACATTACTTTCACACTTGCTGAATAAATATATTCTGATACACTTATTCTAGTATTTTGGTTTTGCCTTCTCCCCTTCCTTTGAGAAGGAAAAGAGAGATGAAGAACAAATTCACTTAAATACTCATTTGAAATAGTAATTAAATGTTTCGGAGGGAAATACACTGCATGTAGCATTTTTGTATCCAAAGGACCCTCTGATTACCTTAGTCCTTTACACAAGGCTTCCATTCCCAGAGGTATTCTGAGTTTAATAAAATACTGGGCTGATAAGCACTTTTTCACAGCAGAACAGGTTCCTTAACATCTAACAAATACAGCACGTCCTTTCAGTGCAATACAAAACAGGACAAAAATTCCCATGGCTGCTAATTAAGTAAAAAGGGCAATATAAGTAACCGACAAGAGATCAATTCATGGATTTAAAGACAATACTGACACACACATATACATATATATGCAAATAAATGATACAAATCTAGAATATAGTCTGGAAATAATATTGGTATTTTAAATTTGCAAGCTAATTACAGAGAAAGTAACTTCATTAAATATTTATAAAAGTAGTAAATACCTGAAGTACTCACAGCAGTGGAATAAGGGTTATGAGCTCCTGTATTTTCAGCCCAGCAGCCACAACCATAAAGAGCTGCCTAAGGAAAGAAGCACGTTGTTCATAAATTTTAAGTGTATAAGATTTTTGGTTTATTCTCTTTCCTTAAAAAAACAAAAAAAAAAAACCCCACGAAAATACAAAAACAACCTCAAACCAACAACAGCAACAAAAAAATAAACTCAAGAAAAATCCACGTATTAATACAAAAGATAAATAAGAATATCATAACCATATTGTAATTCCACTCCATTTTGCTATACCCTTTTACTATTCTTGAGATGAGTGCTTGTCATAGATACAGTATTCTAGCCTAGCTTAAAAGAAAATGATGGTAGAGATAACCCTGTTCATATAAAGTCTCTTTCACTCTGCTATTCAAAAAAAAAAAACCTTAAATACATTTCAAAAGAGAACTGCTTTTTGGACAGTGGCAAATGTCAACCAAAACCACAGCTGTGCAGCAATGGAGTATAAATTTCTGATGCACCTCCAAATTCCCTAACAACAATAGGGTGACACATCTTAAATATATTATTATTAACATTAATAATAAATAGAACTATACATAATTTACAAACAATCATAATTATAAATAACACATCATAAATATCTGATGTGTTCTTTTATTACTTTTGTCCCTTTCTCCAATTCACAAGACCATTTAAAAATTAATTAGGACAGCTTCCCTAAATACTGAGAGAAATCTTATTTTAAGACTAAGCATTTAAAAGACCATTTGTGGTATTAACGAGGTATTTAAGCCCAAGACATTAACTTCTGGATATCTCTGGTAAAGGATAACTAACTACAGAACACCATCTTATCTATCACTGTTTTATTACACTGATGGAGGACACTAAGAACAACACTTGCTTATCAATGCAGTGAAAATGCCTTCAGCATTTAATGGGAAGGAAGGGAGAACAGAAGTTTGCTGTCACAGCTCCTGCTTGATACCACACCTGCTTGTGACACTGAACAGTCATTCCCAACTGAAAAAAAAAAGTATAATAATCACCTGACCAACTCTTCCAGGATGCTTCAGTGCTAAACCGCCACTGGAGACAGCAGCAGCAACATTTCCTTCTTGGTCAACAACAACTGCACCAACTGTATCCAATGTTCCTGAGTCGTTCTCCTGCAGGACACACAAACAGAAAAAAAAAACCTAGTAAAAATAGTATATCAAAGCCAGATCATACTTCTTAGGAGTCTGCAAGTGATAGGCCTAGCAACAAAATGGATTTGTTATCATGCACTCGTACCCAGTGTGCTGCCATAAATCTGTCCAAAATGGTTTTTTTTGCCTCAGACAGGACCTTAATAAAACTTCTCCAGTAACAAGAAGGTAATAAACATCTCAGAACTCATCCAATGCTTAAATCACCTGCTTTTAGTCACAGAAGTGCCGAAAGTCATGTTTTCTTAGTGGTTACCACTTGTCCACTAAGAAATGATTCAGCAACTGATGCCACATCAAAAGGCCTTTCCTAAAAGCCTCAAGATGGCATTTTCAGAGGCTCTGATCTTTAAAGATGTGTGATTAAAAAAAAAGAAATTAAAACAAAATAAAACAAAACAACCAAAAACAAAACAAAAAAATTCAACAAAAAAACCCAACAACAAAACAGCAACAACAAAACCAAAACAAAAAACAAAACTAAACAAAAAAAATTCAAGAAGCAGTTTATCATGTAAAGAGAAAATATTGATATTATGACCAAGACAATAAAGAAAAGCCTTGAGGAAAAAATCTCCTGTAGGACAGATTCTTTCTGCCAGACTTGTTCTCAGTTCAAGAATCTTTAGCAGGTGAAGCAATTTACCCTTTGCTCCCTGTAACTAGAGGGTAACTAGGAAAGTGTCCTTACTTCCATGACTTCTGAGGTAGATTTACTCCTCCAAGAGCAGGGGTCTTTCTTTATGTCCTTTCCCTCTTCCTTAATACACCACATTAAGTCCCTCTTAGAGAAGGAGCAGTTTTCCCCTCTCTGCCTAGGCTTGCCCTTGATTCCCCTCTCTGCAGAACCCAGGGCAAGGCACTCAGACTTCATGCTCCACCACACACACAGCATGCAGTGCACAGAAAATAAAATGAATAAACAAAACTGATCCATCATCCATCACGTACTCCAGAGATGCACACTGCTGCTGCACAAGCCTCAAGTCTCTTTATATAGACTTACCCAGTGAAATAATGCCAAAGGTTATTAAGTTTTTCATATAAACGTGAATTTTCTGGACTAGAATTCAGAAAGAGGGATTAAAAAAAAATACACCTAACTATTTAACCTCAAATTATCAACTTCCCATCATCAATTACAATTTCCATGGACATACTATGTCACTTATGAAGCAGGATTTTTATTACTGCAATGCTGATGATACTCTGTCCACAGTTAATTTAAGAGAAAACACTTGGGTTAATTCTGTGTCAGTCTTAAAAGGAAAAAGACGCAGTGCAGCACTACCATGTTCTAAAGTACTTTTCAAGCAACTGGAACTCCTAAGCAGGAGTTTCATCCTTGGCTTTCACTAAGAGCAACAATAAGTTTCCTCCCTGCACCCACACGTAGATCTTCCTTAGCAAGTTCTACACTCAGAAGCTGGCACCGACCATACTCAGTATTAAAACAAATGGATGAATGTCCCAACAATAAAGCAGAGTAACTGCTTAAAGACAGAGAAGGATGAAAAGTTAGAGATCCACGGTTTCAACTGGCACTGGGAAGAGGAGTAAGCTGAAAAACAGAGGAAGGAAGGATCAGGGAGCATAGGAAAAGTAGAAACAAAAGGAGTTTCGACGAGGGGAGCCAAGGGGATAAGAAAAGAGCCAGCTCCCTTTCAAGCTGTAAAGATGAAAGAAAATCAAGGAAACCTTTTTTAACATCTCATGTGCAAAAGTATTTTCCAACTCCCATGACTCCCATACATACCCTGAGCTAATACTAACCCAGTTCAAACAATACAATTCCATGGTTTGAAATGACCTTAAGCAGCAGAGCAGGCTGCTCACTGGAGGTGCAGATTCCCATCCTTGGAGGTTTCCAAGATCAGACTGGACAAAGCTCTTCCCAACATGAATTCTCTTATGATTTCTATGTAGAGAAGAGCTACTAATATGATACAGGTGCTGCTGTCTACTCCCTGCCCCCTTTTATCAAAGGAAATTATACTCACAACAAAAAACTCGATTAATAGACAATTACAGATACAAAAGTCAAGCCTGTCAAAGTTAGGAGTACCAGAATTAAGGCCACCTGTACAATCTTAATTCATATTAAATCAAACATTTAGGGCTCCTAAAATGAACAGAAATACATCTTAGAGGGACAAGGTTCAGTATGGGTAAGTTTTTCGTATCATCTAACACCTTAGAAAAAATGTTAGCAGCCTTCTTTGCAGCATCTGTAAAACTCTCTGCCCGATCTGCCATCCATTTCCACATAGCTCACGTGCATAAAATACTTGCCTTCAGTAGCTAAATTACTAACTCCTTTATTAAAAGGTATTGTAATCAAAACCCACAAGCATTTAAAAGTATATGTCGTACAGAAAACTTTCTTCATCATTATTTCACGTCAAAGAAGACCTATTTCCTATCAGTATTTGTTGTTAATTCAGTGGTGCTTTGTCTGCTTGGACTTACTTTATTTTTAAATGGGGCAACTTAGAGGCTGGAAATCTTTTCTAAGGGGGGCATTGCTAAGGGAAGGTTGAGTTGGCCCACACAATCTTCTGAAAGAAATCTGTACTACTGAAGCAAAGGAATTCTGTATTTTTCTTCTCGGTAATATAAATTTGGTGTTGGGAGGGGGGGTGGTTTGTGATCAGAAAAAGAGTCACTCATATATAGGTGATGCTGTATTTATCCTTACTCAGCAAACTGAAAACCAGTGATGACCAGTTCTCTCCATATGCAGTGGGAAAAATACATGGTCAGTATCTTCTGTGTATGTGAACTGTACTGACAAGCCCATGATTTATGAACCAGTAAATAAAGAGCTCATCACAATTTAACAAAGGACCTTCCTGTACCTCTCCCTACAGAAAAGCATCACATGCCTGAGGAGACACAGCAAGACTGCACCTGCTGAGAAGACTTTCAGTGTCACACATTTCATCTCTTCAAATCATATGAATGTTGAAAAATAGAGGACCCTGTCCAGTTAGCGGCAGGACAATAAAAACAAGTATGTTAAACACTACAATTCACAAAGTCTAAAACAAGCCTGAACTTTATATAGGTCCAACAGGGACTAAACAAGAACCAGCTTGCTTTTCCTTATCTTTCTATTGATTAAATTAGCTACTTAAATTTTAAAATTTTGCAGGTTCCAAAGGAAACTTGGTGATAGCTGTTACCAAATTCTGTATCTGACTTCAGCTAGTAATTTATACTTGTATATCACAGCAAAAGCAGTTTGGAGTTTTAACAATGTAGTATTACAACCTAAATATAACCTATTATGTAGTTAATATTTTGCATGGAAACAACTGAAAGTCAGTGTTATAAGTCAGACCTCACATTACTTAATTTGCACCTTGCAACAGGAAAGGAATTAATTTATTAAATCATAGTCTAAATACTCAAATTTTGCTAAGAACTTGTACACAAAACAGGAAGATGCTCATCTGCACAAACGCAGAGTTCTATCAAGCATTTTAAAAAACCCCTCCTTCCCTCCTGCACATTAAAAAAATGTAAATATTCATCACTACAAGCCCCTAAGGAAGCAATTAGCAGTTTAGGAGAGCTCTACCCAGTGCCCACAGAAAAATTCTGTGGCCTTTTCCCTCTTCACTTGAGATGGTTTTGAAATGCCATGAAAAGTAATTACCACTAAATCTCATCTCTGAGTATAACTGACAAAATACAAACTTAATCAGATTGAAGCAATTAACATTTATATGCTATTACCCAACTATCTAATTATACAAAGCTCAAAGAACAATCCCAGCCTTCTCAGTTTAACAGTTGTTTGGTGTGTAAAAAAGAACATTTTGTTTGATCTTCGTGTGCAAGATGAGGAAATTATTCCATACTGTATTTCCACAGATAAGTTTTCTTGTTTTGTTTTGGCTTTAACTAGAATGGATGAAAATTGTTAAGGTTTCTTTTCCCATATTAAATGGATTTCGAAGTATACTTTTGAAATCTGTAAGGTATTATTATCAAAGATCACTTCCACACAAATGTGGTATGGAAAATTTATTTCTCTAAGCAAATTTCCAAACTGAAAGACTAAATAAGACAGATACTAGGATTGCCACTGTTGACTGTGACACCTACAATTACCCACGCATAGACAAAAACATTTTCTAAATACGTTCAGTCTTAATACAGCAACTGAGGAACATGGAACTGTTGATTCCATGCATATAATTCCAACTGGTGTACACCTATGTGGGTACCTATGTTAAACTAGATAAAAACCAAGCCAGTTTTAATAAAACTCAAACTAAATAATGTTATTTATGGAGTTAAATACCTAGACTATAAAATACTAACTTACAAACACTAATCTATTAAAAAAAAAAATCATGTGTACTGGGGGTTCTTAAGTGTCACATATTCAAATCAAGAAGAGGACAACTTTTTACAGATATGCTGAGATCACTTGTCAAAGTCTGTAATAGCAGAAGACAAATTAAAATTAGGGCTTCTAGCCAAATTCTGCTAAGCTATTTTCAATGACCATTTCCTCTAGTAAAAGACAGACTAACAGTAAAGGGGACAAATGTTTACTTCTGGTATTTACTGGTGCTTGAGGGGAGAACTTGAGAATGGCATCTGGCTGAATGAACACATCACAGTCACCCCCCATGAGTACGTGTAGTTAATTTTGTTTGTGTGTAAATTATTTCTTAGCTATGTAAATCAGTAAGACTCTACAATTTAAAAAAGACTAAATTTTTACACCTTCAAAACCTGTTGAAGTATTCATGGATCTTCTTGTGTGCAAATGCATAACCCTCTGCAAATCCCACATTGGGTGAACAATGAAAAATACAGCAAAGAGAAAACTCCATTTACTCAGGAAATAAAAGTCCTTTAGTAAGTTACACTGCCAAGTTTTTCCATACAAACTTTGACAAATTTAAACAGCCTGGTTCTTTTTGAGGTTGGTATAATTACATTTTTATTGAAAACTAATTTTTAAGCCTGTACTTTTCTTTTTAGCTGGTGACATTTATCAGTAGCTCAAACTTCCAAGTAATTTCAGTCTGTTTTTGACTGCAATGTTATCTCTTCACACTGGCCTATTAATTTTGATCCCATTCAACTTCACCTTTGTTCACATCCTTTCTACCTTGCTCTCCCCATAGCCTGCAGCACTGGCAACAGAGGCACATAAGCTCAGCTGCAGCACAGAGTTGAAGTGGGTGAGTCAAACCAGTTAATAAAACAGCTCTGAAGTCCTGCTTGAAAGGAATGGTCTGCAGCTCCAGAGAAGCACAGCTGATAAAAAAGATACATGAGTATTTATCAATTAAAATAACTTTGACAAGAAGATTAACTTCTAATTACTCAAGTATTTAAATGGTTTTAAATCAATTATTTTAAAACTTTTTATGAGAGCACAGCCTTGACAGTGTGAGTTTTAGGGCAACAAATCACACGCCTCATCCTTGCTAAATGACTGTTTTCTACTGGTTTGGGGAAAAATATTCTACTTTTTTTTTCTTTTAGAATTTGATTCTGCGTTTCTATTCCATTTTGAAAAACTACTTGGAAAACCTCACTTCCTGTAAGGCTGTAATTATCTTACACTCTGTGGTTAACATGAGAATTCCATACCGAGAGCATGGGTTGGTATTCACCCCTGCTCCATGGACAGGATGTGCCCCAACAGCTGACAAAACCAGCGTGTTGTTACTGGATTACTTACCAGGGAGAAGAGCTCTATTTGATCACCTCCTTTACCTACCACCACAGGCCTTTGGGGATTTCCCACAAGCACTGCACAGGACTCTGGAGCCCTTGAAATTTCAAACTGCAGGTCGGTAAGCTCATGCATTGGCCTGTGTTTCAAGCATTGACTTGCCCCATATTGCATGAACAGCAATACTGCACAGAGACCCCTCCTCCCTCAGGTACACTTGCACACTCTGTTTCACAAGGAGGTAACTGAAGTCTTGTGAACGGGAGAAGTTCCAAAATGAACAACTAACTTCCACGGCTCCCCCAGTCCTTAATTTCTTCACAGGTCTTAGCTCCTTGGAAAAATAAAAATCAGCACCTTGCTAGACAAAACTTCTTCTCTAAGAACACAGAAATAAATTGCCTAATTTATCACTGTTTGCATTTGCAGACTACAGAGAATACACTTTTTCTAACAATTCTCTGGGATTTATACCTTATTTTTATCAACATATGTAACTACACAGTGGTCAGACAGCTTAGCAAAGCAAAGAGAAATGGCCAATCCGAAGGCCCACAGGCCCCAAATAAAGCACAGGCATTTAATTAAATGAGCTATAATTTGATATTCAACAGTAAACACAAATACTATGAATGACATCCTCATAGGTCAAAAGCTCTACATTCAAACTAAGAATGAGGGGAACAGAGAGAATTCTGGTAGTTTCATAGCACAAGTAATATGGGCCAGGTCAATGCCAGATGCATGCATAGATGCACGTGTTTACCTACCTGGTATTTCAAATTTCACCAATTCCAGTTCCATAATGCAGTGTGCTCAGGAAACATTAAAAAGTGGGAAACAGTGACAGAGATCCCAAGCTAAAGAAAATGTTTTGGTAAATAATTATCTGTTTGCGTTTACATTTGTCGTATTTCCAGTTCAAAATGAACAAAATATTTTTCTCAGCACAAACAAGATATAAAGTGATGGTTTAGTTTTCAAATAGCAAGGCAGAAAGTTTTAACTGCACTAAGTTACCATTATATCATCTAAACATTAAGATGGACAAAGAACAGGATTCTGAGGCTACATCAGTCTTATCATATAAGACATGAAATTTATTAGCAATCAGCTGTAAGTTTAGGATGACACAAGAATTTGAAACAAGAGCTAACCTTTTCATTTGATTGTCTTCTTTTCTTTAGTTGAATGAGATCTGTTTCCACCTTTTCGGCCAACTCCAGCTTCCTCTTGTTCCTCTTAAAAGCTGCTAAACTAAACCCTATAAAAATAGTTCAAAAGCATGTAACTAAGTAAAATTTACTTAATTTAAGCAAATATTGATAAATTGACATTTTGAAGGACACATCCCCCACTTCTTTACTGATGCAAAAAGCATCAATAAAAAGCCAAAAAACTAAGTATTCAAGTTTCAGTACAAGATGTTCACATCTTTTCCTAAGTTAAAAAGTTCTACGATTGTTCAGCAACAGTGATGAGTATAATGTCTGGTAGAAACACGTCGTGAACACATGGAAGCTGGTCTAAATGTCTTTGGCAAAGAAGCAGCACTGCACAGAAGAGAACAGAATAAGCGGCTTGTGTTAAAATTGCTTTTGACTGCTGACAAGTAAATAGATACCATGTGAGCTCATTCTGATAGCCGTAAAATTATGCCACTGTTTTATTACCTTAATCACATATCTGTATGTTTACCCATATATTTAAAGCCACACACAGGTCCAGCAGTAGTTTCTGCTCCATAATCCAACACAGTCTAAAGACCACCTAGGTCTCAAGCAGACAAACATCTACTTTCCACATCTAAGCCCCACATTCAGAGAGAAAGCGCTCTCTAAAGCGGACTGAAAAATAAAATTGTTATGCTTAAGAGACCAGAATGACACATTCTCATTTTAGAAGTTTCAGTTCATGAACAAATTCCAGATATTGACATATTTAGTTTAAATTAGTTTTGACTCAATATCATCCCCAGGCTGTTTTAACACCCTCTGTAAAATGTAAAGAGGTGGGGAGAAAATGTCTTTTGTCACTTGTTTAACCACACCAAATCAAGCTCTTGAGAGAACAGAGCAATTTGAATTTTTTACTTACACAAGTAAGTCACAAATTCAATGGAAACTAAAAAGCACAGATTTTTCTATAAACTTCAAAAAATGCCGTTTTAAATGAAATTCTGAATATAGCTACATCACTATTATTCAGAAGAGTGGAACAGCTGCATGAAGTCTAGTAATAAACTCAATATTGCAGAGCCAATGGAACACAGAGCTTTCATTTACAATTCTCACAAAGTACACAGACAGTGAGTATTTTACTTTGAAACTTCTCCATGCAGGTGTCTTTTAATCATGTTTTCAAGTATATAAGACTGGACCTTAAACTACACACAGTTAGTCATTCAAGTATGTAACTCACAAAGTAATGAGAAAGCTGGCATTTCTCTCCAAAAACCTAATGAATACCAGTTTTTAAAAAATGCAAACACATATTAATCTGCCATCACCAAGAAAGAAATTCATTCTACTATATAGAGCTGATTAAGGCAGCTACTTAGGACAACACATTTCTATGTTTGAAATGAGGACAAAGAGGTAAAACCCAAACCCTTGAGAAGGGGTAGCAGGCAAAGAATCATTTTAGTCAAATACTAATTGGCAGTGGGGAGAAACAAACTAAAAACTTCTCACACATCAAGAACTGGGTAAACAGAAGTGCCCCAAAATAAACTAAGCCAGCACATTGTTTTTAAGAGAATTTTTAAACAGGAAAACTTGTAAGTTGACACAAGTTCACCAAGTACAGCAAATACCTATGGGCAGAGCCACAGGGGGTGAGTAAGAGTGGTTTGTGGCCTTGGTATTCCTCAAAAGCAGGCATTACACAGGGATAAATATGGGTAAGCCTGTTACCTGCTGCTGCCGCTGCCTCCTGCCAAGCTGGGAAAAAAGTGGACCTAGAGAGGCAAGAAGGTGCAGGAGCCTACACATGCAAACCTGAAGAGGCTCCTCGTACTTCAGAATCAAATGTTAGCAGTGTCCTGAAACCTTCTGCACTATTCGCATGTTCAACAGTTCAACCATATGCACAAAGATCACATCAAACATAGAGAACACATGGACTAGTTCCAAGCTGCCCTGCCAGCTGCACAGAGTGCTGCTACATGGCCTCTCAGCATCTACACTCCACCTATACCTTGGTAGCATATTTATCCTGTCATTTTTCCACAACACACAAAATTCTCCAAGCTTGAGAGATGTTTCATTCACTTAAGACCACAGTCCCTAGATATGAAATTAATTTTCAGAGGTTACCCTGTGCTTTAAGATTGTCTTTTCAAAACAAGAAAAAACCTGAAGATTTAGTCTGAATGATCTGCTAACAGTAACTTCTTATCGGCATTGTTAATTCCAAGTGGTATCGGTAAGTTGCGAAATACAGGGCAGAAAACATGTCATTATTAACAAAGTAGTACAGATACCTTGGGCCACGTCAGACAGACAGATGAAGACAGCTTTCTAGTAACATTTAAAGATGTAAGCTGGAAGGGATATTAGGAGGTTGTAAAGTCCAACCTCCTAAAAAAAACAAATCCAATTTAAAAGGACTTGTCAGGTTCTGAGTATTTTCAACGATGGAGATTACACAGCTCCTCTGGGCCTCTCCTTCAATATTTGATCAACCTCGGGTTTAAATAAATAAGGTATTAATTCACACTCTCCGGTTTTGTTCAGTTTACCATGAAGCATCATACCTTTCCATACTGTGAGGGAATGTCAGTCTAGTCAAGACACCGCCTAAAAGGGAAATTCTTGTGCTCAGGCTACATTCAACTTCAGAATAGTTACCAGGATTAACTTTCATCTGAAAGGTGAAGATTTTGTTTTAGCAAGGACTGACGAATAACAGCCTTTCATTATTTAAGGAAAATAATTACTAGCAGTAATTATCAATTCCTCTTAGCAGGATAAGCCAGATAAACCTCCAAAGTGACCAAATTACCATGAAATAAAAGACCAGGTTACAACTCAAAACCTGGCAATTTTTTCCTCCGATAGTTTTATGCCAAACTTCAGTTAAAAATTATATGTCTTGAACCTTAAATTTGATTTTTCTTCTCCCCAGAATAAGGGAATAAAGCAAGTGAAAAGCTGCCTGCCCTCAGTTTATTCCTGCCTTTGTGATGTTATATCTACGTAAAACCACTATGAATGCCATTGAAATGAACAGTACTCTCATTGCTTCGTCTTGGTCTCCTAGTGACAAAAGAAACTGAAAAACACAAGTGAGCTTCAAACTACACATATGAAAGACAAAATTAGAGTTTTCTGTAAACATCCTCTAAGTTCGGTCCTTGACAAAGAACATATTAAAACATTAAATTAAAACATTTCACAAACTAAAATACAATCCAGGATTCAAATGTGCTTGGTTAACAACGCACACACAACATGGAAAAACAACCCAAAGAAAATTTATTTTGAAAATAAGCACTATAGACAGAAAGAAAACACCTATACACAATTTGAGTTCATAGTTCACATTAAATCTAAAACAAAACCCGAACTTAGTGGTGCAAGGACACTAAGAAATTTCAACTGTCCTTAATGATAGTATAAAAATCACTCTCACCTTCTCCAACATGACATTGTATTGCAAGCTTGAGAAAAGGAAAGGGTCACAAGACAGTGATGAAGATAGGTATGTTTTCCTAAAACAAATGCAATATAGCTACATCACCCTAATGTTGCCTGGGTCAAAAAGAAAGGGAAGTAAGAGAGGCAGAGTTTACTGACTGGGGAGGAAGCCATAAAGAGAGGTAAGGGAGCTGATGGAATTTTAGCTTGAAAAATTTTTGGATCACAGCCCAGAGGTATTGTTGTTGAAATCTATGGAAAGGTATTTAGTAAAACATCCTTTGATTTTGTTCAAGAATTTAAAAGTTTAGATGTAATTCAAACAAGTGCTTTCAGATAAAATCCCTGGCAATTACTACCCTACCCAGTAACTGCACGTACACTCCACATCATGCTTACAAGAACTGAGAACTGAGTCTTGGGAGCCACAGAGTACAATCAGCCCATCTCTTCTGCTCCCGCATTTATGCACCTACTGGCATAAATAAAACCTCCTCAGAGCTACTGGGAGAGGCAGGGGAAAAAAGAAAAAAGCCTGACAGCTTTACAAAATGGCTGTTCATGTTTAAACACCATTCTCAGGCCTCATCCAGGCTAAAGACTTAATGACTGACAACCGCAGCACATCTCAATTTAAGTATTATAAATACATCCAACTTCATTTACAGTATTTATCACACATCCCTGCCTTGCAGCACGGGGTGCCTCTTCTGGAACAAATAATCTTCAAGGACCTGGAAACACCTTCCCAATCTTCCACATTCCCCCTTCAACCCCCAAGGTACCAACAGGAGCAGCCCACATGTGCTCCGCAATTTGGGGTAACTGTGCCAGACGCTGGAAGCACTGGTGGAATACTCAGTCACGGCAGAGTTGAGACAAGTGTAGGGGTTTGCCTGGGAGAAGGTTCAGCGGCTGAGCACAGAGCAGGTGGAAGTAGCTCCTGCTCAACACCACTTGCCTGCAGGGGAGGTTTGGCATGAGTGGATGTGGTACCAGAATGTGTACTTGATAATATTTATCTGTAAATGCAGAGGAGAAAAATCTCCCAGGCTCATCTTGTTCAAAGCTAAGACTGCTGTAGATGTTCAAAACATTCTGATGTTCCTGGATACCCTGATGAGAAAGGGCCACAAGACCTTCATTACATAATTAATTAGCACAAGATTCATCTCCTAAACTATTACTGCTAGACAATGAAAACACCTTTTTTACAGGCTTCTTTCATCGTTATCACCATCTAACAAAGAGACGAGAAAGTAATTTTCAGCAAGCATGTCAGTGCAAGAGATCATCAGTCTCTGAGTCAGTTCAGATTCGTCTGTGTGCCACTTGTTTGCCATAAAACTTCCACATCATTTACTCATCTCCTGTACTCTTATCGTTCCCTTAAGTCCTTTAACCATTACACTATGTACAAGTAAAAATTTAAACAAAAATCTTGACAGTTCTATTAGATAGTGATACAATGACTAAGTACTTGAAAGACAGCTGTATTCCCCATTCTACACAGCTCTTCAGAACTTTTTCTTAGCCACCTTTCATAGCCCATTAGAAATGATTCAGAGAGCAGAGGCAAATGAAAAGCAGACTTGTCCTATACATGGAGTCCTTGAAACTACTGAATTGTACATACAGACCTAAATACAACACTAAGACATCTTTTCATTTTTTAAATAATGGTACAGTTGATACATATCTACTTGTTAATTCTAGCCCTGTGTACTTTAAACAGGCCTGCAGCTGACAGGCTGTTTATTAGAATACACTATAATTTCTTGCCCAAAGTTAATGCAAAACATTTTTATCACAAAGTCCATGTTTCCTTAAAATCCCCATGCTTTTATAAGCCATATCTATTCCCTTATTTTCAGCAAATTTAGAAAATGGCTACGTGAACAACTATGTTTTCAAAGAGAGGTAGGAAATACAAATTTTTAGCATCACTAAATGACAAATCAAGTTCAGGACAATACTCAGACCTTCCTGGTTACAGTGGTGGAACAGCAAGCTGAGAAGACAAACACCAAATACAAACTTTCTATCACACATACTACAAATTATTATGCAGCTAAACATTAACGTAACCTGTAAGTGTTCAGCAATCCTTGTTTAAAATCAAACTATAAATTGAAAAGACTAAGAAAACGCCAAGAGTATTTTTAAATGTTTGAAGCAGAGCTAGAGCTCTGACCAATCATATAGCACCCCCTGGCAGCCAGTGCTTAGAGTCAGCTGGCAGTAGCTTTCTGCATTTTATCTTTCTATTCCATATTAAAAGACAATGCAACTATTGGAGAAGAGAATTAAAAAGGAATATACTAGCAAATTAGTTAACCCACAAGAATTCAAATGATCTTGTGAAGAATTCTGTTGAGCAGTTGCTAAAATAAATGACACAAATGAAAACAGACAGATGAAAATAAATTTCTTTTTAACAAAGCTATTTTAAAGGACAAATTAACACCATTTAGGCTTGTGTTGAGACTAAAAGACTACTAGAGATAGTTTCCATGTTGGTGTACTTTGACAGAAACAGCAATATGAATGGGGGGAAAAGGCACTTGGCAAAAGCCTATTAAAAAAATAACCTATCTCTCAGAGCATTATTTTATAGATCTGTTCTTTATAACACAAATTCAGGGTAAACTGCTGCTGGACATAGCATTTCTCACTACTTCCTCCAAGAAATCTCTTTTTTCATCAAGCAGCCCTTTCAGAGCCTGGAAGATTTTCATTCAAAGCATCTTCTGGGCACTTTGGCCCAACCTTTTCCCTGGGTAACTTAGAGCTGTTCTCTTGGCTGCACTCAGCTGTTCCCATTTCAGAACAGCAAGTGACCCTCCAAGACTATCTTCAAATCCAGGGACGATTTACATCACGTATTCAGATTAACCAAGCTTCCTAATCAAATCCCCAAAACCCTTGAGTTTCTCTTCAAATCTTTCGTTCTCCCCTTAAAAACAAAGAAAACATGATCTGAGCTACCGCCTCAAGCCACTGCCTGAAATTCATAGCACAGTTCGAGCAATATGGCAAATGTTTTTCTTAATACAATAATAATGAAGTAATAAGAGAACTGGGAGTGAGGTGAGATTTGAGGTTTTGGAGGAGAGGCAGGCAATACTGGTGGTCAGGGAGACATACAGTGTCACTAGAAATAACACAGTCTGCACAACACTCATCCAGAAAAGACTCCTCCTCATTAAAGAATCCACGCAGCCATAAGATAAACAGGAATTGCCTTACATGCACACAGTTAGTTAAAAAACAGTAACAAAGTACAAGTAAAGAAAGAGTCTGTTACAAGCAGAATTTCAAACCAACCCATAACAAGCCCTGAGTCTGTTGAACAAGATGTGATTTTACTGATGACACTAAGTTATTCAAGGTAATAAGAGAATTTGACTGAAGAAGGATTCTGAGTAGAAACCTGACCATGAAGTAGCAGCTTTGATTCAGCAAGTCTCAAAACAATGACAGTGAAGTAACTCATAGTTGTAAAGGTTTTTGCAGATGCTGGAAATTAATATGGGTTCAAAACGAAACAAAAATTTCATGTCAGAAAATGCCACTGTTTACTTTCCATGTATGCAGGAATCACTAAGGAGTCAGTAGAGTATGGAACAATATAAGGGATAGGGGAAGGGAAGCAAATATTCGCTCTGTTCTTACATTCCTCCTTAAGCATTCTTATTTGTTACTGCTCTTGAACTGCCATTAACAAGTTATGTGGATCTGCTGCGGCTATTTTTGTTCTTATATAACATCATTCACTGAGATGCTTAGAGTCACTTCCATATTGTTAGTTACAAGTCTGCTGCATGAATAGGTGCCTTCCTTCTCTTTCCCTTTGAAAACTTAACATTGTAAGCAAATGCAAGATGCTGTCTTACACCATGTTATCTTTGTCAAAGATGATCTGCATCTTTTATAGGCTGAACTGGTAATTTCAGATAGAAGTGTTTCAGTTATTACTAGTGCAGGCACCGATACTGGCAGTTGAGGATGTACCTAAAAGTTAAATACATTGCGTATTTAAAGTGCACTTTTAACATTTGTAAGAGACTGCATTGTACAGTAATTCAGCATTTCTAAACTGTAATTACACTCTTAACACTTGGATTACACTTTCAAAGCAGTCTCTCTAGCACAGGGTAACAAAGTGCTGGGATAAGCCAGTATAGGCTCTGTACTGGCAGGCTCTAGTTTGGGCAGGAATTAATAAATTCAGCTTCCTTGCAGACTCTGGGCAATACAGACAGATCACATTTCAGGTGTTTGGGTTTTTTTTAAAACCACCCACTCCGTACACTGGAAAGCCACCAGGTTCCTACAAACGGTAGAAATCCCATTTCCTCACACACTTGACAAACCAAAGAAGACAAAGCAGGTGAGCCTTGATGTAATTCAGCAAGTA
This sequence comes from Eulacestoma nigropectus, assembly GCA_013397775.1. Lineage (NCBI taxonomy): Eukaryota > Metazoa > Chordata > Aves > Passeriformes > Eulacestoma > Eulacestoma nigropectus. The sequence continues at coordinate 950,043 of VZTE01000778.1, read as the reverse complement.
ACATGGTTTAAAACATGCTTCCAGTTTGGTGCTCAGATACTTTGATAGTTCTGAGAGAATTATGGAGCGTGACTGCAAAGCTGATCGTGACCCTGTCTTTGATATCGATCACAGGGAAGTTCCATCTGTGCAAACCAACCTCCCCATCCCCCAGCCTTACTTACAGCAGCTATACCATTACTCTTCTCATCTCAGGTCCAAGAAAAGGGAGACAGAATAAGACAACTTCAATAATATATTTTCCATGTGCAGTACAGAGAAGCCAGAACATGCACCTAGCTCTCCCTGCCAATACTTACTGCAAGTAGATGTCTGAATTTGGATTAGAGGTTTTGGGGGGGGGATTTCGGTTTGGTTTTTTGGAAATAAGTTATTAAACATATTTTCCTGATGTTTGGCAATTAGTTCAGTTCTTCATTTTACAGAGCTATTCAGAAGTCATGTAATTTCTAGTTAATTTACCCCCAGTTCTCCAGTAAACTTTAGCACAGCAACTGTAGCAAGAACAATCAAAAAAGTGTCTCGTTTTTTGAAGACTGTTAGATTATTTAACAAAACAGCTCACTTCAGATGAGATCTCTTTGCGGTTGCTTGGAAACAACACTTCTTTGATTGTTTATTAAGCATATCTAACTTTCCTTTCCATGGTAACATTGGATAAATTTATTTGGGATTCTTACATGTTACCTGTGAGAGAGTTTCCAGTTTCTTTTCAGTTGTAACAATCCCATGTTGTCATACATAATGTTAATGGTCATTTTCCAAGCCCACTGACCAGAGGTCAATGCAGACTTACTTTGCTAAGGACTGGGATGGATAATTGGCATAACATTTTCTGGAACTGATTTTTCAGGTTTTTGTTTACTCTTGCATTGTTTTTTTTCAAAGGAAAAAATCAGATATACTACCATTAATGATTATACTGCAAAATTAACTTGACAGTCCAAGTTGTTTCAACTGTTTTAATGCAAATTGTTTTCCTAAATAGAAGTATGCTGAATGTACTGCAGAGACAAAAAGCAATCAGTGATCTTTTGGAGCAGGACTATGAAAATACATTGGCTGGGATTACTCTTTTGATGTTTCTCCAATGTAAATTCATAGTATGGATTAGGCAAACCAAACTAGGAGCAGTCATCCCTATTTTTAAGCTGTAATGTGTAGATTTGGTGTGACTGGGGACACTGTAGCTAGTAAATGTATCATCTGGCAATCAATGTCACAATCTAATCATCTCTGTCACAACAGAAACACACTGGTACTAGAAACAGCTGAAACCTGTGCACGCAAACAGAATTAGACAAGGCACCTTCCTCCTGAATATCTCCTCCATTTAAGTAGCAACTACTTTCCTAAAAAGAAAAAAATAAAGAAATACAACCCACGCCCCCCCAAAAAAGCCTTCAAAACTTTAAGTGTCTTTACTCTTTCCAGAGCCAGAGAAATAAAGGTGCTCTGCTCAACTCAGCACAACAGCTGCTCTGCGAAAGCTGTTTTGGACAGCAGATGGATAGAGCAAAAGTTTCAGTCATGTGGAGCTAGAGATCAAAACTTTCTGCTCAAAATGCAGTGTGTTATGAATATGTATGAAAACTGGCACGATCAAATAAAACAGCGCCACTGTTTCAGGGGTTATACTTCAGCACTGAGTATAAGCAATTTTGAAGTGCAGTTTCTAGATATTCATCTACATTTAAAATTAGACCAAATAAAAGGCTTAATAGGAGCCCTGGGTTTCAACCTCTGATCTAGGGACAAGTCAGATATTTGAAGGAGTAATACTGTTTACCGTAAAATAAACATTCCTAATCTTCTGTGTTCTCCTTCTTTGGGTAATAACCTCTGATTTCTTTCCCGCATAACCTCAACAGGCAGCACAGGGCATGTTCTCGCCTACAACCAACCACAGACTGGCAGTAATGGCACTTTCCAAAAGGGAGGGAGCTGAAGAAGAGAAGGAAGGGAGCCACATCCTCCTTTCCATAGGTAAGTGCACTCATTTTTAGCCTACTTCATAGATGATGTATCAATATAACATTATCACTTATTTTATTTTAAGACAAGAAGATTTTCTAAGAAACAAGTGTTTGTACACAGTATAATCCAAGTCTATTTTCCAGAATGGGTTATTCTATCAGATTAGGTGAAGTGAAGCCTTAAGTATTAAAAAAAAAAAAAAAAAGGCAAATTAATTTGACAGCCTGTTTAGACAAGAGCAGTTCTGGACAAAGACCCAGAGATGGGTGTAACTACAGAATCTCAGAGACAAACTGGCACCTGCTGAATTTTGATACATGGCTAGTTGGTGCTGTTAGGATCCAAGATGGATCACAACTGGAGACTGGTAAGACTGAGCATTTAAAGAGCCTACATTTTGGTTAAAAAGAAGTCCATCATTGGATTTAGTCCTAGAATCACATAATCACTTAAATTAGATGTTGCTAAAATGCAGCTAAAGTCATAGTTTGCAATTCTTTCTATTTAGATACTGATTAGAAAAGTAGTAAACTTAAACAAGCCTTACAGACCACAACACCATAAGCTAGCTGAATGTTAAGAACAATGAAGTGATGTACACCTCAAAAGATGAGGCACCATTTAAAGTTACTCTGTCCTGTTCTTCCTACTGACACCACCAGTTTACTCACTTGTAGCCATGATACCTGGAGGACATGCTGGTATCCCGTGATCAACTGCCCATCTGTAAGCTCCTTCACCAACTAAAAAGCTAGGAGACACAGAAGAGGGAGTTTAAACAAAACCATATAACAAATCCCCCTTTGCTTGCAATTATATTTTCTATTTGGTTTGGTCATTTTTAAATCATAAGCTGTCTATATTTCACAGCACTGTCTGCTATAATTACATTTGGCAAACTTACATAGTTTCATTAAAAGCTTATGCAGCTCTGACATTAAGTTTATCACTGGACAAAACCAAGTGCTATTAAATTTTAAATTCATTACTAAATAGCACCAGCTTTCAACTGCAGCTAAAACAGGACAGAGCTGTTTCGAATCTTGCTCTCTGTAACAACTTAGCAAGATCCTGAAGACCAAAAACATGGGATGAGTAAGGTGAGAATGGTAAGGTATTTCCAGTAAAGTCAGCCAGTGCCAAAGGAATACCAAGAAGTATTTTGAGAAGTGCAACACAAGCTAAAAACTAACCTTATTTAGAAGGATTAAGGTCTATTTCATGGAGTTTTATCAAGCATTTGCAAATGAGACTAGCCCACTAAATTTTAAATATACTTGTAAAAAATCTCCAGCCATCTGAGAAGCTGTTTTCTAGTCAGTACTAAACACTTTACCATAGTGAGACAGTACACACTGCTGTGACAACAAACAAGAGCAAAAAGCATACATACATATGGAACTTTTAGGGACAGAAGAAAAAGCAAACCTCAATTATCTATGTTGTTTCCCCTTGAAAAATTAATCTTATTGCCTGAAAAAGGGTACGTAGTAGCTGGAAACGAGACCCTTTCATAAAGCTGCTGTGCAATACAATAAAGGACAACTACTTCCAACCTTATTTCAAAAATGGATGATGAAGTTAAGAATAACACAACTGCCTAATGGACACAAGAAGCAAAGACTAAGAATTTTCAGCAAACTGGAAAAAGTTGTACAGAAGTACCAGAGTTATGAAGATGAGTCTAAAGAAATTATTCCAGCTACAAAGTAGTCTCCGGGGCCATGCAGTTCTTCTCAGTTTCTGAGAACACTATTGATAGAGCAAATTAGTTGGCATTACTGCTGCTGGAAGTTTTCTTGACAGTGCTATATCCAACACCTGCAGCTTTCACTATGGAGTATTTTGTGGTGGTATTTTCTATCTTCTATATGATTTAACCAATCCAAGTGGTGTGCCCAGTCTTTCTTCATGAAAGTCTCAAAATAAGGTTGATCTAAACGAGAATTTGAACTGTTAAATGCATATTTCTTACCATTGTTAGTGAAGCTCCAGGTAAGAATTGTTCATGTTGCAAGATACAGTAGGATAAGTTATTGGGTACTTTTGGAGAACTCAAGCACCTACTGTTAGGTAAGTTAGCGCTCAAGAAACAATCCGGCACATAACATAAAAAATTTTCAATTTTAACATAAAAAAGATATGCAAACTGTAGCCAAAGCTAACTTAGCAGTATTTCTTCATTGTCTAGAAGGTGGTTTTGGTCTTTATCAAACAATATATTTTTGGGAAGTAAACAAACACTTCCTTTTCAATAAAACAATTTACACAGAGAGAAAGGTTAGGTGGGAAAAGCATCAAACTCAACATTGGGAGTTTGTTATATGGTAACTCAAGCATAGGTCAGTCAGAAACACTGCATTTTAGAAGCAGTTTCACAACTTTTTAATACTTAGAAAATATCAGTAATATTTATGAAGAGTGCAAAAAAGCACCCAAGAGTGTCTAATCTATGTGATGAGACTTTCAGTTCATTCACATTTCTGTCCTTAATTCCTAGATTCCTTCCCCTCCTATAAGACTGACACAGTTTTAGTCCCAAAGAGTCATTAAATTAGTTAGAGCAGAAAACTAATTGAGGCTCCATATCACCACAGAGATCATCCACCTTTTTTAAGCTATTCAGTTCGGATCTTTAAAGGACACCGTAATCACAGAAAAGTTAAAATAAACTGTTTACAAGACAAATAGCATCACGATCTCAGTGCTTTGTTGTCTGTACATAAAAAAAAAACCTACTACCAAGCTTGATATATTGGAGGAGAGGGAAAAGGGAATAAAGCCAGTGCACTATAGAAAGCAGTCAAAACCACCCCAAGTTTCAAAAGCCTTTAGGCTAATTCAAAATACAATTTTCCAAAGGGAGGGGAAAAGCAAAAAACATAAACAAAGGATGAATGAGTTTATTCTCTGCTGCTCTGAAAGTTGAGTCTGCACAAACAGGACATATAGATCTTTCTTGCAAATATATCAGATGGAGTACTCTGTAGTTCTTACAGGCTCAGAACGCAGTAGATGAAGACACCCACCCAACAAGGAGGCGGTGCTTGGATGTGCTTTCCAGTTCCAGGCACACTAGGCCGTATTAATAGAAAATGTAAGTAAAGGCCTCTAAAGTGGTCTTTTTAGGCAGTTTTCTCCAAGAACATGATTATGCTGGTGCTGAATACTCCAAACAGGGCCATTTAATACGGGCTGTAGGGAAATAGGCTGCTCCAAGCTAAACAGAAGTGTCAGAAGGTTTGGTTCATTGTCAAGGTGATCCTGTTTGCAATAAATACACTTTGTAACATTTTATCATAAAATGTAGCAATCACTCTGAAATCAGTGTTACAAAGAAGGAATTGTTCTGAAGAAATACAGAACAGAGATAAAAGGTGGTGCAAGTCTTCACTCACTCCAGGAACTTTCTTGACTATGCACTGCCCTGAAAGTTACACAATCTTTGTATCCTGCACACAATATTGTAAAGCTGCGAAGCAATTACAAATCCCTGTATATCCAAACAGGGGGGAGGAAACCTAACAAGGAATTCTTTCCCATATGGCTTATTATCAGTAAAAGGGATATGAAAAAGAGACATGGACTTGATGTCAGTACTACTAAGGAATTCTAAGAAAGGAGACATTCAGGTGTGTTTGTGCTGTCCTGCAAATCTTACCAACATACCTTTAAGAGCAATCAGATGTAAATAAGCCTTTTTCCTTAGGTCAAGGTTTCACAGTAGGAAACAGAAAATCTTCAAGCTTATTACTACAAAATATCTAATCCATTATTCTATGATCAAAGACCTCTTCCAAAGGTTCATCCAGTTTGTAACCATGCAATTACAATAGTGCTTTCTTTTGTAAAAGTTATACAAGGAACAGGAATATCTTACACGAGATTATGTAATATTTGCAAGTTAAGTGTTTTCTGTTCCTGCATCAGAGAAAATCCTGACAATATCAAGCTGAATAGTGTGATAGAAAGATATGAAGACCTTAGAGGTTTCAACAAATGCACTGTGCATTCAGGGCTTCTCTAAACTTTCTAAATTCTGATTTGGATAGTGGAATTCTGTGTTTTAAATAATACAACAAGAGATTGATACAGAAGGACACACCCTACAGAGCAGTTTACAGCACATTGGATACATCAGTTCAGACACTTGATCCCTCCTTCCCAATAAGCTTACCATCTCTGAATAACTTAACTCACACTCATTAGAATTTCTTCTACCAAAAATCAGAAATATACCACTTTGCATTGGTTTTGAACTGCTGCTATAAAAATGTATGTTGTGCTGGGGTAAACAGGCCAAGCAAACTGCCTCCACATGTTCTTTCATAGTGAAAAAACTCCCTAATGCCACTTTTACTAACCTCACAGCTCCTGAATTTTTCCTGTTTGGTCATGTGCCAAACATTTCTGGCAGAAAACATTAAGCTAGCTTAGGTCATGCTATAGTTAACAGCCTCTACCAAAGGTTTCTTTAACAAGCAGGTTCTTAGGCTAAGCAGTACCTGGAAGATTCCCCAATACACTATGAGAAACAAGACGAAAATCACGTATCTTTACAATTAAAAATCACTTCCTAGAATCCTGACACTTCCTATGAATGTCAAAATACGTCTAATCTCCTGTCATTTCACTCTAAGCATTCCCAGCTTGGGCAGGAATATATTTCAGTACCAAAACTATGTGTCATGCTAACTCCAGCCAGAAAGGCAAGGCACGAAATCCTCCATACCATCCCCTTCAATGTACATGAACTTTATCATTCTGATCTTGGGATACCCTGCGTGTATAGAAGCATCCACCACAGCAAGCCCAAAGCATAACCCATCATATCCCACTAGTATAGACTGTTTCCAGGGTAAAAAATTTGCTTTACTAAAATGTGCGTTCAAAATCCAGAAGGAGAAAAAAAGGAAATGAAAATATTTATCAGGTAACCCAGGGGCACAACATTTGCACAATAAACTGCACGTGTTGGCTCCAAAGACAGCTCATCTCTCACCTCGAGATTTGAGCTACCTTGTCTTTAAAAGCATCTGCTAGCCTTGCATAGTCCTCAAAAGATTTAGTCTTGCCCTTGGAGGGCAAGAGGATATAGCTCCTTTTCCACTCAGTATTTTTAAAACAAGAACAGCATAAACTAGGTCATAAAGTCACAGGAAAATGCCCAAGTGCTCTTCCTTACAATAATTCTAGAACACTGATGATACAAGTAAAACAATCCCAAGCGCTTGCTCCTGTAGCTGACTTCAGTACTACTTCTGGAACACCAAAACAACACTCATTTCACACTCTAATGTACTTCAGCAAAGCCTAGTTTTCTCCTGACAACTAAAGAAATGAGCTACTAACAGCTACTGCAATTAAAGTTCCTATTCTTTAGTAAACCTCTCCACAATCACTCTGCTCTTTACCCATTAAAGAAAAGAGTTTAAAACGCAAAATCTGTCTGTTGATGATTTGATTTCAAGCTGGCTTTTTTTGATCTATGAACTTCTTTTGCACATGACAGAACACTGAAATCCTCACTGTTTAAATTGGAATACTACAACATCCAGCTACAGACTACTTGGCTTATTTTACAGAACACTGCAGTAAGGAAAGCAAAATTTGTGAATCTAAATATCCATTTTTTTAAACTACATAAATGCTGGTTTAATACTTCTACAAATACTGACCATTAGTTGACAAAAGGCAGTAAATTTTGCCACAGGTATGATAACTGATGGTAGCAGCCAAGTAATATGAATGAACTACTCAAGTTCTCTACCTGTCAATTTAAACTGCTAATGAAAGTAAGATGGTTTTAAGAGCGATCAACTCTGACACATTTCTTGGATTCTTTCCAAAGTGAGACAATAACATTTGACATTATTATGCATTTAATACTTACCTCTTCCATCTAAGTTTTATATCCATCTCAATGAGGGAGTGCTTGTTTTCATTTTTGTTGTAAATATTATTAAATTTATCTTTAAAATAAGAGGAAGTTACTAAACACTGCGCATTTCCACAAAGGCAGTAAAATAGGATCTTCTTCTATACTTATTAAAAACTGTTGCTTTTTGTTAAAGGTAGACAGAGGCAAAGGCAGTAGAATTTCCCTTTAATCTTGATTTTTTGGGGTTTTTTCAAAAGGCTACAGCAACAAACGTAAGAATTAAGTATGACAACTGTAAATAATCAGACAGAAACTATCACAAAATTATGTTGCCATCTATATCTAATACTTCCTTCCACTCAGTGCATAAGATATTTCAAGATCAGAAAACAAAACTTATTTTCTTTTTAAAGGCTGTATGTAAAACAGCACCAGCCCTCCCGGGTGAGACAAAACCTTCAAATATTGCATCCATGCAGTAGAGATGAAAGACGGAAGAAAAGTCAAGCAGAACAAAGCAATTACCAAGGTGGAATTCTGCCAGCAGAGAGTTTCCCCTTCTGCCCTTCACACAACAATCTATTTGCAACAGAAACTGGATTCTTGATTCCTAAAAAAAGAAAAATTAGCAAAAAATGGGAACAAAACATTAAAACACTTTTCCTCATACCACTATAGCGTTCATTTTGGCAGTGGAACTCAGCTTCCTTTAATTTCCAAGGGTTTGTCAAGTCATTAAGAAACACCTCATGTTTCAATGTAGTAGCAACTTTTTCAGTTTTCCCTTCACATCCTGTTAGTAGTGACAAAGCCTTCTAGTCAAACACCTCCCACACTGTTTTTTTTAAAAAGAAAGAACAAACCATATTGAAATAGGAGTGATCTCCCACCACAGAAATCTCATGCAAAATCTATTGTAGCTAAGGGTCAAAGACGTTTATAAGCATTAATTTTTCTAGGTGGAATTTTCATTTGGATCTATCTGGCCAGAACAGAAATTACAGGATTCAGGCTCAGCCATCTCTCACTCTCTCATTTCCTCCCTCCCCATGGTTGGAAGAATAAATTTTGTAACAAACAAGGCTTGAAACATTAAATTTTACTATTTATTTTAGATTTATATCTACATGAGGAAGTTATTACCACAGTTTAGAACTATTCTAGGACAAAGAACAAAGCTTGAAATCTTGTCAGAAAAGCTATTCAATAGTAACAGCTAAGGCTGTTCATGTACTTAGAATAAAACCTCAACAATCCCTGTTTGGGACTTTATATCTATATTTGTTTTATACTGAAAGCTAAGACTAGACAAAAGACAGAAACACATTAGTTCTCATATTAAATAAGTCCCATATGCAAATAAATGCCTGAGCACAAAAACAAATAAAAAGCCTAATTTAAATGCTCATAATATTTTTTAACAACTGAATTTTATTATGAAATTATCATTCTACAGATTCATCTGAGCAAACTCAGACCCACTGTGAATACTGCGTGGTATCACACAATTGTGCTATGTCAAAGGATTATCAGTGAACTAATAAGACAACAAGTTACACAAAGAAATTAACACAAATTAGCATTTCAGGGAGCAGCCTCCCCCTTTTTTAAAGGGGCAGAATTTGTTTAAACATGGCAGAATTTACAATGTGTCCTCCTTCAAAACAGTAACAAAAAAGCCCTCAAAACTGATCTTTGCACTTAAATCAGTAGTTAGCTTTATAATATATAGTTAACATACCACTCAGTGCTCCAACTGCTCCAAAATTCAATGACTTTCCATCCATTATACTGGCATCACATTCTATCTCACCCAGAAGGTTTAGGTTAGATCCCAATCCTGCATTTGTAAAAGGAGAATCCTAAAAACAAGAACAAAACACTATAAGGCCACATCCATAAGAGACTAGATCAAAACCTCTAGATCAAAACAACTGATCTGATGACACTGATCTTGGTGCAGTGCATTTTCTTATTTTAGTAGTTTAATCTTCCACAATAAAAACAAGGACAATTTGAACAGAGCATCTAAAATTACTAGAACTGATAGCTTTCACCTCTATAGGGTGTGAAATAGCTCAAATGTAATAATACACTAATATAAAAACCAATCACCCACCAATTTAAGATGATCATTTCTATGCAAAAAAAAGCCTTACGAGTGAAAATCTCTCCCTCCCTCAAAGTACACACTTCACTTGGTCCTTAAACCAACAAGTAATATTTAAGTAACATCTTATAATCACTGCACAGACCAGCCTACCTTTGAAACTCCTAAGTATAACTGCAGAAAAACAGAACTGTCCTTTTTGTGAAGATTCTAAGCCCATGACTGCAGCTCCACATACAGAAATGAAGAACTGGCATCACTAACAATTCACTTTGTAAAATTTCTATTTGACCATTAGCATAAGGACTGTGGTCTGGAAGCTTCTTGGCTAAAAACCAATACTTATTTCATAGAAAGTATGGAACGACATTTTAACGACATGATAAACCTAATTCCTTTTTTGTTAACATCTTCTGTGGCTTTTAACAAACCCAAAGTTCTCAAAGAGTAAGTTCTGCATGCTAGAACTAAACCCCATTTTTACTCTTCCATTTCGTCACAGCATCCCCATGACTTCAAAACCACAAAGTTTCAAAGTAGCACAGTTCAGCAGTCTCACTGCCAGCTCAATACAATCCCCTCTTCTAGAAGCAAGCACAAAAGAAATACAGGACAGAGATAATAGCTAAATCCAATTTCAGAGAGATGCTGCAGGTTTTCAGAGTTTCCTGTGTTTAAATTACAACAGTGTAACAACCTGATGTGACAAAGAACAGTGTTTATCTAGACCATGTGTGAACATGTACTGTACAAGTATGACATCTCATTTCACTGATGAGTAACAAAAGCTGAATCAGGAAACAAATTACTGGAAACAGCTCAAAGTTCTGTCTAACATGTTAAGTGAACTGGTTGGGTTTTGTATATACTAATCTGCAATGAATTCAAAGAAACAAAAGAGAGATGAGCCCACAGAAATGAAAAATAAACCTGGTGTCAGTTAGCTTTTATTAACTTTCAAATGAGCAAGTAGTGAATAAATTCAAAATCTGTTCTGCAAGATGTTGATTCTAATTTACAGAGATATGTAAAACGTTCTCAGTGTTTGAGTCACCAAAACACCATCTTCCTGAAGAATCACAAGTACAAGATCCCTGATTAATACACAATCATGAAACTGCCCTTCATTTTCTGCTTTTTCCTTCTGAAGCAGCACAAGATTTTATCCTCTTTTATCCCACACCACAACACTTCTTCCAATTCACTGTGTATATTCATTTTGTTGTTCATTTTGACATCTACATCTCACAGCAAATGAGTAAATTTGAAGAGATTTTAGGATAATGAAACATTTACAGTTTGGAGCGCACAAATAACTTTCCGTAGAAGAAGGATGGACAGGGGAAAATATGTTTAAAAACAGATGATGGCCTTGAAAAGGGAGAAGACTCAGAGCAGCCGCTGGCTTAACTGGCTTCATTGCTCCCCAGGCTCTACAAATATGAAGAAAATTAAGTCAGTGAAGTTTAGAAAAAAAGGGAGCAGAGAAGTGGTGGAAGGAATTGAAAGTGAACAGTGAAAGGTACTTGGAAGACACAGTAAAACCAGCAATGAACAATGCTTGCTCCTAGTGCTGTCCAAGTTCTTTGCTCCTGGGTAATTAGAGTGCAAAGACCTGTGAGTCTGGAGACAAATCTCTAGATTCTGTTCCAAAACCATTGCAACATTGCAATTCAATGCATTATATTCAAAAGAAATAGCAAAGAGGAAAAATATTGTGCTCCACAGATTTGCTGCTGCCACAAAGCAGAGACAGCTGTTACCTTAAGAGTAGATGTCATGGCCAAATAAAGGGAGTAAGAAGGACCCACCAGAGAAGAAGTCCTGGTAACACTGTCCAGAATCCTTCTGCATTCAACACACAAAAGGTCTCTACCATCTCGTAAAGGTAATCATGAAAAGAGGGTAGGGAAAAAATACAGGACACAGAGTTCACTTTATTTCTAAGAATATAGATATGCAAGATGCTTTGGCATAGCACCTTCACCGGCACAACCTCAATTATGCACCAAGAGATGATTTACTCAGAGGATCTAAAGACAAAGGGAATGTAACTTATTTCCCCCTACAGAATATATATCAGAATACTAGAGAATTTTTGATAAATAAGAACTCCATACCAAATTGCAGATGTCTCTTTGGTGGGGTAACTCTCATATTAGGACTCAGAAGGAATCTTACCAGTACAATCAGTCACAACATGAGTAACTTCTCCAGTAAAAAGAAATAAAGACCAAATTCCAAGCATCTGTTCAAAATTTCTGCAGAGTTTCACTTAGCTTTAGTACTAGATTTCATTCAATTAAGAAAACAGTCTCAGAATTCCTAAGAGGAAGATGGCCTAACTTCACATATCTGAAAGGCAATCTGAAAACAGCTTTAGAGAAACTGGGTGTGAACCCACGGAATTTTTGATATCTACCTGAGTGTCTCTGAGGTGGGATAAAAGCCTTTGAAACAAGGTAGGAGAAAATCTTTATTAAAAAATGGAAACAAGACATTCACACCTACTTCTAAGAATAGGCAAAGACATGAAATACACCACACAAATACAATCTCTTTTTGAAAACATGAATCTCTGCCAAGTCTGACCAAAAGATTTCAAGAGTCTGATATACAAGTGGAGGAATATAATGAATGTATGAACATTAAGGTGTATTTTGAAATGAAAATTCAAAACTTCCAAGGAATGCAGAAACATTAAAACAGAAGCATGAATGCCTTCAAAGAGGGAAGAAACAAACCAACCTGAGTGAAAGTCTCTTCATACCCTCAGACAGAAAAATGCAGCACTGCAAGACCTGACTACCATAAAATGGGGAAGAACCCAACCAAAGCAAGTGTCCAGGAAAAGGCAGGATAGGAAAAGAGAAAAAGGTATCTTCAGGAATATACTTCTATTTAAAACCACAAGCAGGGATCAGCCTTTGTGTTTCTAAGGAAACTGAAAGACAAATAAGCAAACCAAGCCTGAGCTTGGCATGTTAACAGCAAGCCTTGCTACCATAGAAGAGTAAATAGGAAGAGAGAAGAGACGAATGGCTATTCAAAGCATTTTAACAAAGTGTGATGCTAGACTTCCCGGCGCTTACTCCACGAAGGATCTCTAACTTACCATGTAAACATGTAGCACAGGAGGTAAGAGAAAGCTTTAAGATGCGAAATAAGAGTTTGGTTTCCCCAAGTTACCCATCTTGCAAAAACTCCCAAGCTTCTGAGAGTATCATTTTTATTTTTAGAATCCTTTTTACTTCAAAATGTATTATAAATGTTCTGGCAGCAAATACAGGCATCCTGAAGTTTGTAGCTGTGGTCAAAGTCAGAATGCTTGAAGAAGTTACTCAACTCTCTAACACTTATATCTAGGCAAATAGTTAAAATGCTCAGTTTTCAATGAACACAAAAGAATATTCCATCCATCTTTGATACCGTTTTGGCCATGGCTTGTCACTTCTAAAACAAATTCAAAGTCTACAGGCATTTCTTTTCAAATACTGTAATTTTAAAAGTTATTTTTCTGTGGGAATTTTGTGACAACAGTCTACAAGGATGAGTCACATCCCTTTCAATTATACCAGTAAAAAAGTTTTTAGACAACACTTTTGTCACAAATTACTGTCAGTCACTCTGCAGCAAAACATCATAGTACTGCTTTTAACCAGAATTAACAACTTCCAGTTCATTACCCATTAAAAGTTCATCTATGGTGACTGCCTTAATACAACAAAGCTGCTTCTGCTTGAAAGAGATGTCCTTGGGACTAAGACTGTATTCTCAAAAGTCTTAATTACTAGAAAAAAAAACAACCCAAAAAACAGAGAGAAAAAAACAATTCGTCAAGAAAAAGGTTCCTTCACTGCAAGATTTCATTGACAACCACAGAAACACACTGCTTGAGTATAACACCAGGTACAAAACATTCTTTGCATTGATCCACAACAACATGCAAAATAAACTGAGCAATTTCAGTAGCAGGGAGACTGGAACCCAAAACGTCACATCCGCTTCCCCATAAATCATATTAATTCCCAATTTAAATGATGTTCATAAAGAACGCTCTACTGAAGTCAGATAAAGAAACAAGTAATTTACATATTAATAAAGGATTACACTAAACTTAGAAACAACTTTAAATCTTCATAATTTACAACCACCTTAGGTTCCTGTCTCTAGTACCTGATCAGAAGACTTCCTTAAGTGCTATATATTTAAAGAAAAGCTTGAAATCACATAATTTTCTCACAGCCAGACAAAAATGCAAATCAGCATGTGGTTTTGCTGAAAACAGCACATTTTAAGTGGATTGTAGGGGGGGTCTCCTCCCCCCCACAAAAAAAACCCTGTTTAATAATTCCACCGTGTTTCAAGAAAAATCCAGGCATCGTATGGTGGCTGATAGCGAGAGTGCAAAAATTAACAGTAATGCAATAATGTCTTTGTAGAAGTAAATAGAGTAAATACTGAGTCTTACGAAAGACCTTGTCCAGACCATTTTATTACCAAAAGCTGATAGAGGGAACATTTGTTTCTCTGCAATGACAGAGCTCTCAAACCAGAAAACATACCTGTCTTAATGACCTTATCAAATACAGCTGATGCTTATGAAGACCAGCACACTTGTTTTAACAATATTGTGTCAGTCTTGATACTTTGCAAAAAAAATCCACCTTTTCCTCTAGTTAACTATTAGCATTATTTTCACTATTAGCATTATTATTATAATATTCACAGAACACCACTTCACTTGAGAGTCACACAGTCCAACAAAGAAAGGCTGCTCTTTCTGCACTTAGAGCCTGAAAAAATAAAACACAGACAGCATACCACAAGCAAACTGTCAGCTTGCTCATAAAAGATCAAGAGCAACTCTTGTGCCTCAACAAGTCTTTGAAGTGATGCCTTCTGGATGAGCTGAAATCCTGTGTAACAGGAATTGTGTAATTGAGCGGAACTGAGGAAAAAAATTCATCTTTCATTAGATTTCCACAAAAAGATATTTGTGCCTTGCAAAGACTGCAAATTTTTGGAATACAGCATTAAAAGTCTGAAAGAACCGTAAAAGTGATGAAATATTTCAGATAAACTCATAGCACAGTGTCCTACAGAAACCAAAATATCAAGAAGTTACAGTCTGTACACTTTACAATGAAATCTGTTATCATTTAATACAATCTTTTGTTGTTCTGTATCTTCATTTGTGTTACAGGGAGACAAGAAAACAAATAGTTTCACACAGATTTTTGTTATGTATTTGCCAACTTCAAATGCTAAAACACTTTACGTTTATGCTAAAGCATAAACAAAAGCATAAAAGACAGCTCACTAGAGAGAGACCATCAACACAAACCTGTACTTTTACTCATAAAACCTTGCACTTAATGAGAAACACTATTCTGATTGCTTTGTTGACGTGCCACATGCAGCTTGTTTTCCATAGAGCAACAGAAAAACCACCAGTACTAAACCAGAAGATGCAGCTCCAGAAATGACAGAGATGTCTGGAGGTGGAGTTCAGAACGCCGTGTGAGTAGATACAAACCTTTCCATATTTTGGAAGCTGACAGTCTAACACTTGGGAGTGTCTCATACCAGATCAAAAAAACTGCCACTGCAAACCACACCATTTTCTGTTTTGAGTATAAATTTGACTTTTCCTCAATGTAACTGCATAACTAACTAATTTAATCTAAAAGAAGCCTAAATCCCAAAAGCAGTATTCCCTATTCCAGTAACAGACAGAAGCCCCAATTAAGAGATTATATAAATCACTTAATGAATAAATGAAAGCAAATAATTACATTAATGACTGCAGTACAGCCTGAACAAAATAACATTTTATCTTAAAAACAGGAAAAAGGAAAAAAAAAGAAAAGGTTTTGTGCAACAGAACACATAAAAATACTACCTAAGACAACTGCAGGACCAGAAAGTGGAATGATGGCAGGCATCAGCACAATAGCAGCAAGACCAATAAGGAGAAGAAGATTTCTGATTGGAGTAACTGGAAAAAACTTTTCATTTCATCTTAAAGCCATAACTTGTTCTACAGAAGCTACTTCAGAGTATTTAAATCTACCAAAGTAAAAGAAAAGTCTCTGAGGGATAACAAAAACATGTAAAATATTTACCCCAGACACAACTGCAAAGTGATCTATAACTGTTCGGTTAAGCTTCTCAAAATACGTTTTCCTCTGTAGCTCAGGAACACGATAAAAATCACAACCCAAAGCAGATTCTTATTTTCATTTTCCACTAAGGAGCGAGCTGACACACAAACCAGTCTCATGGAGTGAGAGCAGCCTTAGTGAGCTTAGGGAAGTGTATTGTAAATAATTCCATTAGAGAGATACCCGCTGCTTTCTGTGAGCTATACTCTAACGTGTAAGATAACACATGAAAGTATATTTGAACAGCTCAGCGAGACCCACAGGAGTGCTAAAAGCCAAGGCACTTGCCAAGTTAGCAGTGTGACTGAAGCCTTGGCTCCCAGTCAGCATGTCTAACACCTACTGAAGTACGCACTTACTGCCTGCCTTACGCTAACCCCATCGAGTACATTAATGAACACTTTTCCAACATGTGGGTAAGCAAATCTACTGCTAATCCTCCTGGAATACTACCAAAACTTCCAAATGCAGGAAATTAGTTTTACAGCACAACACTTGCCTTGCCTTCCTTTTTTTTTTACTAATAAAGTTGGAGAGGAAGAAGCAATTACTACTTACAGAAGAATATCTGTTTCCATCATTACTGTCATGAGGGATTAGTGGATCTGCAACAATGACCAAACTGCCTCATTTACACTACAGAAATGTTTAGCTTTACTCACTTTTACATTATTTCATGGTGACCTTCACTGAAGGCAGATGCTATAAAAATCTCATCACTCCAAAAAGACACTTTTCCAAAAACCTCACAAACAGCTGCTCATCAAGATGTTCTATCTTAATTAACAAGTACTGTTTTGAAATAAAAGCATTACTTGCCCTATTCCTCTGCATATATTTTGTCATAAAAATCAGAACCAGTAGCATATTTTTTCCCCTCTCTAAGAAGCAGAGCCAGAACAATCTGTCTGTAGCTCAGTAAGTCAAAAATAAAGTTCCTTACAAAGCGTTCAGTAAGTCTTTAATCATTGCATTTATTCTTGAAGGGTAAAGACTTACTTTAAGTAAGTCTTAAGACATACCCAAGATGACAACCAAATCGCACCAACTAGAAAACTTGTATTCAATTTGCGTTTTTATAAAGTCCTTAAACACATTTACACCAAAATATAGTGGAAAAGCAAAAGATAAAATTAGTGTAGCACAAAAACAAAAATCTACTGAGATTTCCCATTTAATACCCTCCTACAGGAAAGTCTGGCAAGATTTACCCAAGAGACATATTTACTAATAGTCAGAAATTCATACCTCTAATTCTATAAGTGCTGCAGTCACTGCATCTGTTGCAAGAGCACCAGCCTGTAGCTTTTCAATTGCCTGTAAAACAGAAGTTTAGGTTGATGATTAGGAAATTCTATTATTCTGTGACTGAGCCCTACATTTTCCTAGTCCTGTATAAAATAAATCAAATTAGTTTAAACTGTAAGAGGGTGTAAGAACAAGAGGCACTGGACAAAATCAGTATGAACCATGCGAGGGCAGATCTGAAGGTAGGATTTTACTACTATGACATTGTGACACTGCATTTAGTAGCAGATTTCTGCACAGTCAAATTTTTATCAAAATAACTTCTTATACTTGACGACCAAAAACACCAAATGTTTCAGTCAACAAGTTTCAAATTTTCCTTCCAAGATTCAACAAAAATTTCCAGTATCGCATATAGCAATTATCATAAAATTGAAGAGACAACCTCATCTAAAAGCCAACACTTTCACGACAAACCAAGTAAGATAATGTTACCTTCAAATTATATACACACACAACAATGAACTTCTAGAGCCTAACAGTATTTATTAGATCCATACTGAACAAGACCTTACAGTCAAGCTCTCTCAGGGAACCCCAGAAAACAGCTATGGCTGCAAGACAAACCTGAAGCTGTTTGTTCTTCACAGAAGTTATGTTGGCTACTCAGCTCAAGAGTAGCCACACAGAATCTCAAATTGGACTTGAATTCAACAGTAGATCTCACATAAATAGCTAGAAAATTACTTTCACCAGGGCTAATAAAGCCACCATTAAGTTTGGATGATTTGTGAGGCCTCTCATTGCAAAATTAGATCGGTATTAGGATTGAGCAACAAACTGTAACACAAAGTGATAATTATCAGAGACCAACTCAGACTCTTCTAAAAATACTGCCAAGCTCCCAAGCTCCTTCTCCCTGGAGAAAGCAAAAGACATTAAAAATTTTAGAGAGAGGTCTTCCAGCTACTCATTCAACACTTAATAGACAGGACTTGCCAGTTCCAAAGCAAAGTTCTTGGAAGAGATGAAAACATACCAGTTTCAATGGAAATGGAAGTCTTGCCATTTCTCCCTTTCCAGCTTTGATTTTTTTTGTTTTGTTTTTCCTGTTTCTACCTCCCTTCCTATTAAGAGGGTAAGAGCTATCAAGAAGAAAATAGTTCCATGCATTCACAGAGAAACTTGGGTGCTAGAGTTTAAATAAACTCCAAAGAGTGGACATGGATGAAATCAAAATACAGACACCATATTCAGCTCCAGAAACCCCGGAGCAGTGCAGGAAGCTGTAGGAACACTCCTTGTAGGTACCACTGTGACCTTCTGTTCTCCCACTGTTCCTTTGGTGTCTGCTGTTTGCCAGTACTGATGTTAATGTTGCTGCATCTCACGGCCACGCACTGTCCTGTCTCTGTATCATGTTAACTGTTTCTGCTCTGTTTTCCCTCATTTCCCAATATAATCACATACAGCTCGAGCAGCTACACCCAGATATGTTCCTTCCTACTGAAGGCACAGTGCTAACAAAGGTGTTTCTTGTGTACCCAGTACAAGACCGTGGAGCAGGTAACACATACCTTCTGGCAGGCTCTTTTGCACACATGCTTGTACTCTCTAGCTTTGGATTCGGAATGATAACCTGCACCTGCAATTGAAGCAAAAGGAAAATACATCATAGTACCTGGCAAACTACAGCCTGTAGTTCACATAGAGATTTAAGACACAGGCAGATACATTGTTCCTTCTTCTGGATCACACAGGCATTTCCTTTTTGTATCAATGATTGACAACTTCATGCACTCCACCAGAATCAAACGCACTCAGTAAAACACAGGATACAGAGCATTATCCAGAAGCATGCAGGTGTATATATCAGCATCAATCTCTTCCTATAAACACTTTCTAAGAGATTCCAGTTTCACTCATTCTTGGACGATTTCCAGCGTAGCTGTTTTCTTTACTGTTCATTATTGGGCAAAACTCTCAGTTTTAAGTTAAACTCTGATTTTCTGTTTACCACAATTACCACTCTGCTCATTTTCTCACGTTTATGCTACATTTTTAGAGCTTGTTACTCCTGATTTAGAACAAGGAGTTCCTTGAAATGAAGATCATACCGATTTTTCACCTTTTTCTTATTTTCACTCTTTATATCTATCCCGCTGTATTGAACCATTCTACCCTACTTTGAAGCCACTGCCTCTACTTCTATACCTGAAAAATTTATCAATGCCACCACTCAACTAAATGCAGCAGCAGAAAAACAAGAGTGGCACACTTATATTTAAAATCTACTTCTGTTTTACCAGGTTTTGCACTTAAAAACGTGCTTGTACTTATCTCAACTTCCCTTTGCTCACCTTTAGAAATATTAGTTTTGAGAAGCTCTAATAAAATAAGCTTTAATACTACTACCAAAGTGACCCAGTAAAGGACAACAGATTGAGCAATTCCATTTGCCCTTAAAAGAGAATACCAGGGTCATCAAATATCAACTCAGAATAAATTATTTGAGTTTTGGGTTTGGTTTTTTTTTAACCTTAATGATTTTATAAAGCAAGCAACACCTTAGCTTTTCAAATATTTTAGGCATCACCAGGCCACTTTCCTCTATTCCACCTCATGTCCTCACACAGATGCTCAAAACAAATATACACCCAGACAAAAGCATTGTTAACTTCATGATTCATAGTATTTAATAAAGAACCTATGAAAAAAGAATTTATGAGCAAGACACACATAACACATAATTTTTGTATCAGATCTGAGTAGAGGAGCCCTTCATTACATGTGGAAAGAATAAACAGTAACTCACTTAAACATGAACAAGATTTAAAAAATAGACTTGGAAGAAAAATCTCAAAAGGGTAAAAAGAGTTCTACAACAAACAGCCCAAGGAGGTTTCAGAAGGTCTTAGCTGGACTGTCCTCATGGGTAAGTTAGACAGAAACCATCACTAACGAAACAACTGTATTTGATCCATCCATAGATAAAGAAACAGACTGAAATATCTCCCCCATTTTGTAGGTTTGCCAAGCTTAGCAGACAACTCCAGAACATGACATTTTATAATCATTTAAATTTAGGGGTTTTCATTGTCAAGGAGAAAAAAATACCACCCAGAACAGCCAAACAGTTACATTTTCATTAAGAGTTTCCAGTGAAACTTCCACTCAAACTCCCCATTCCCAGACTTGCACACAGAGTTAACGTCACCTTACTAGCACACTAGTAGTCGAAAGCCACTATAAAATTTTTGTTGATATCTAGTTTGATATCAAAATATGCATTATTTCCATTCCAGCTGTTCTGCTTCCATATCTTACCTGCATGGACAAGTACAAATCCCACTCGTTTCCCTCTTTGGGTTTGCTTTGTTTCGGGCTCTTTGACCACCACTTTTACAGCTGTAACCTGAGATGATTTGGAAGGTAACACTTCTACTGAACTTATCCCCTTCTCCATGATCATACATTAGGATCACCATCTTCTACTGGGAAGGAGCACACTTCCATTCAAAAATAAACTCTGGAGAGAAATCATCCTAAAACCAGATCAGATGTATATGTTAGACACCGATTTCAAGAGATGAATTTCACACAAATAACCTCAGAAAGAACTTCTGGGAGAGAGGTTTGAACCAAGGGGAACAGAAAAAAGGAGGGCTTCAGAGTTCTGCCTCTTCCGTAGCCAACAGCATTAATGAGACTTAGAATAATCAAAGTTTATGTTGCAAGCTGAAAGCAGTCTTTTCACTAGAACATAACTTGAACCTAATGATCTTGCCAGACACTGGAAGCAATTGTTAATATAAGTTTTGCTTTCCATGGTGTCCTGTTTTTCAACAATACAACTTATTTCTCCACCCATCACATCGAACTAGCACAGGAGTAACCCTTTAAAACACCATACCTTTTCCTTTCTTTTGCAGGGAATAGCTGTTTAAGATCCTATAATGAATTCCTATTCTTCTATACTGTTTCATCCCATCTCCTTATAATTCCCCACTAATTTGCAGCAGGAAAGAAAAAAAAAATAACTTTTTTTTAATGACAAAGTATTTCTAAAACAAAACCAAATAAGCCTAAAACAGTGAAATAATATTTGCCTGGGTAAGCAGAGCTACCGTGATTACTAGTGAACCACAAAATGTCAAGCTCAAATAATTTAGTAACTCTATTGGTTTTGATGGTTACCCTTAAGATTTTTAAGGAATTTAATGTTTATATAAAGCTAATGGAAATATTGTCAATAATGCCTAGTACATGAAACAAAAAAGCAGCAATATAGAATGATGTGTGTATCAGGAGTTGCCAAACAAACTCTGTATTTACTGCTGCTCTTATCCACAGCTTACTATATATTAATCCTGACACAAAACCGTTTGTCTCGTTCAGCAGGCAAAATAGAAACAGAGACATTCTACACGCTGAATTACTTAAGGAAGTGAAAAGCACGTAGTGTTAATGCAGAAATGGAGAAAACCTCTGTAATATATTAAGATAGGTTATATATTAGGAACGAGATGAATTTTAAGGTCCCTTCCAATCCAAACCATTCTCAGACTCTACACCTCTATATTCCAGTATAATGTCTATCACTCCTACGATCTCGAAAAGGACTTTGTAACCCAAGAACACTGGAAAGTGAACAGAAGTGGAAAAATGAGATGTTTAATGCATAAGACTTAAACCACTGACTTTGCAAATGCTACACGGCTTACTCTAGTAATTAAATACCGCTCCATTTAATGACCCAAACTATGCAAATGATGTTTAGCAAGATTCAGCACTGCCACAGAACAAGCCAGCTGGTTTGCCATAAGTATTCTTTTGATAAGAAGTAGCACAGCTCTAGAGAAAGTTATTTATTTGCCATCATTTCGTCTTAAATACTAAACATGCATGGTAATCTTCACACATTTACAAATTTACTTTTCAAAATTAAATATGAATTTATTGTTATAATTACATATGTCTTGATACAAAATGAAAGGCCACTACAGGCCTTCTCTCACTACAGAGAGAAAGAGTATCTATGGATTACATCCAATTCTAATGGTCACTTGTATAAACTTCAGTGCTAAAATTAAAGTATTAATCACTGCATTGACTTCCTTTTTACTAATAATAGTAAAGAAGGCTCCAGCAACCATCGGTCCTCTTCGTTGCATCTTGTAACATCCTACAGAAAGTCACTCCGGCAACAAGGGCAAAGCACAGACTTCAGTAAAGTGACAGAGGAGCAAGTAAGGAATTTAAACTCTCACAGGAATGGAAGAAACAGCGTGGTGGTAGGGAACGCAATAGTGACGATTAAATGGCTTTTGAAAATTCAGATGGAGATGTCACGTAAAGACTTACTAACAGTGTAACTGCAGGCTGAAAATCCTAATTAGGCCTTTGCCTACAGCTGGGTCTAAGGATGTGTTTATTTCTACCAGAGAACACACAGGCAACCTATATCCTCTCGTTTGCTTCAGTTTGTAACACTTCCTCCACACCAACTCAATTTTCTCAAACCCTTCCCATCTCAAACTCTTCAAGTCTTTTTACATTTCATTCACAAACCTGCTGCTTTCACTTGTTAAGCTCCCACTGGACTCAACTTTTCCCTTTCAAGCCTCTTCTATGATTTATCAGTTCTCCCTCCTGGCTGTCATACTTCCACCACTCCTGATTTCATTCCTCCTTGCTACACATTCCCTGCTCTCCATCTGCACAGCGACAGAAATGGTTGAAGAATACACACCAGCGTGACTGCTGGGGAACAGGAACCACAATAATTTTACCAAAGCATCCAAAGCCCTGACTGCACCGCTAAAGTAACTCTGAATCCTAAACAGGCGCTGGGAGAAACACAAACACACGCGAGGGTCACGCCGGGGCAGCCCCCTCCCGGCCGGGGTGACGCCGCAGAGCCCCGAGCCCCGCAGGGAGCGGCGGCGGAGCGAGCGGAGCGCGGGGGCCGACACTCCCACGCCTCCATCCCGATCCCGGCGGCACGGTGCTCCCGCCGCCCGGCCGGTGACGTCACCCGGTGCAGCCCCCGCCGGCGGATGCGCGGACCGCCCGAGCCCGCGCGCGGCCGCCTCGCGGCGCGGCCCGTT
>VZTE01000778.1:858467-926426 GCA_013397775.1 Eulacestoma nigropectus | reverse complement strand
GGTCCCGGCAACCCCGCGGCGCCGCCGCACTCACCCTGCACCGCCGCCATCCGGGACCGCCCGCCCGCCCGTTGCCTCGGTGAGCATGAGGCGTCCCGCCCCCGCCCCGCGCCCATTGGCCGGGGCGCGCCCCGCGGCCGGAAGCGGCGCCACTGTTGATTGGCGTTCCGCGGGGCCAATGGCGCGCGGGGCGGGAATGGCGCGGCCGGGCCCGGGGAGCGCTTTCCCGTCCGGTCCGGCACTGCCGCGCCATCGGGCACGGCTTCCTGACAAAGCCGCGCAGCCCCGCAGATGCGATCTGTGTCTCACGGGGGTGGATAGCGGCCTCCGGTGTTGTTACTGTGTGCCCCAGGTCAATATACATATATCTCATATCAATATACATATATATCATATCGATATATAATCAATATACCTATCATACAGTATGTAATGTACCTATATATCTATGCAATATACATATATATCATACAATATGCAATGTACAAATATATAAATATGCTACATACCTATATATCATATCAATACACATATTTATATCAATATGCAGATATATTCTATCAATATACATATATATAATCCAATATGCAATACATCTATATATCAACATACACTGTAGATATATATCATCGAAATATATCATCCAATATGCGATATACATATATTAATATGCAATTTGCATATTAATCATATCACTATACATCTATACACGCCTTGCGCTATATAATACAATCCACAATATAGACATATATCGATATGCGGGATACATATATATCTACACGTGTGACTTCTGACAGCTAATCAAAACTAAACTTACTGATTAAAAATACATATATTTCATAATAGACTTGGTAGGAAATTCTTGCAACAATCAGATATTTTACATGCTGCTTCAATGAGCATTTGACTACTGTGTTCTGCTAGAGATATTAAGTTTTTATTAATTTCTGTCCACTTCGTTGTAGAGGTGACACATTGCTTTCTGAAGCTGCCCTCCCAGAATCAAGGGCAGCTGTATATGAATTCCATTTCCCTGATACCTTCTCTCATGGTCACTATCATCAGTCCTGGGAACCAGCTGTGTATGTGTGAGACATTTCATTATCCCAGTCCACACTATCCAGTGTTCCCAAAGTGGCTCCACACTTCCAGCCCCTGCTCCTCTTCTTTGTAGATCCATGAAATGACTCCAGATATCCTTATGGATTTACTTAAATTGTAAATTTATTTTAGCTGACACCTCAAATTCTCATTTGCAAAGCTCAGCCTTTTGAAGTTGAAACTGTAAAGCTTTTATTAGATCAAGACAAGGTTGTTCTGTTTGCAGAATTCACTTGATTTCTTGCTCAAGCTCCACCATGAGAAGTGAAAGGATATCTTTTATATAAAAGATTATTCTCATCCCTCTAGATGACACAGATTTTAACTTCTCACTTTTGTTTTCCTAGAAGTAAGCCCAGCATGTAGCTGTTACACTGGTTCCTGCAACAGTGGAGAGTATCATTCATTCTCTGCAAACAAGCTGTCAGAAAATCACCTGCTTCAGCCAAACTACAATTTTTGCAAATTAAATTTCTATGGTACCTCTCTGACAACAAATTCATTCACTACTAATAAAAGCTGTCTTTCTAAATAAACAATTTTAATAATAAAAAAAAAAGCTGGATTAGAAATCTTTGAGTATATTGCTCCATTTGCCTAGCAGGTGGTGTTTTCTCCATCAGAGAAAAGTGCTGCCTCCTCGTCTAAGTCCCTCCACACTTTCTTGTTCCTTCCTCTCTGGAGCATGTCCCCTCGCAGGCAGCGTTGGCGCAGGTGCCTCAGGTAGCTCTTGATGGAGGCAGAGTTTTCCTTCTGCTGCCCGATCACCTCGTCACTGAGGGGGGAGCGGTCAGCCAGGCAGCAGGTCCTTGGCCAAGCTGAGCGTGTCCAGGCCTTCTCCTGGGAGACACGGGGCAGGGAGCACGGTGAAAGGGGCAGAGGGGACTCGGGGCTGAGCCCCCTTGGGCTCTCCTGGGGAAGCTGGGGCCTGGCTGGGCTGCCCCAGGCCGCAGGTTGTGTGGAGAACACCTCGGCCAGGTTCTGTCTTGTTCTTGTGGCTCAGCCTGTCCTTGTTTCCTCCTGAGAGCCCCACCTCCGCCTCTGGGCTCGGGCACAGGGCTGGCAAACCCTTGGTGCCTTCCCAGGCTTTCCTCTCCACAGGGGCTGGCAGTGCTCACCCTACACGTTGTAGCTCCCGGCCCCCTGGCACCATCCCACCCGCCTGGTCCCCATCCCTCACCTGTCTGCGCTGCCTCTCGGCTTTTCTCCGGAGGCTGCACCCAAGGCAAAGCACGGCGAGCAGCAGGGACAGGGCTAAGAAGGTGCAGCAGTGCACCCGCACGGACCACAGGCTGGCACTGCCTGTGCCAGTGTCCGGCTGCTGCACGTCCTGGGCTGGCACACGCAGCCGGACCGTGCTCCTGGTGGGACAGCTGTGAGCTCTGAGGGTGCTGGGGAGCAGCGAGGCCACGCAGAGCCCCAGGAGCAGGGAGAGCCCCGGGCGGAGCATGGCGGAGCTGCCTGAGGAGCTGCGATCTCCCGCCCGCACCCCGAGCTGAGCCGAGCAGTGCCCACGGGGTCTGTGCAAGGTGGTGGCATCAGCTGTGATGTCACAAGGCTGTTGCCCGGCAGCCAGAGGCTGGGAATGTCAAGGCAAGGCCAGGCCAGAGGGTCTGAGCGTGTGGCTGTCTCAGCCCACTGCTGTGTCTTTCTCTGCCATTGCATTTGGAAATGAAGATAGAGATGCCACTTAAACACTAACTAGGAGCATAACTCCAGACTGAGAATCCTAATTAGGCCTTTGCATACATTTGGGTCTCAGGATATATTTATTTTTACATATGGTTGACTTACCTCAATACTTTCATAACACTTCCTCCACATCAAGTCAATTTGGTCAAACCACTTCCATCTCAAAATATTCTTCATGTCCATTTACATTTCATTTAAGAAACTGCTGCTTCCACCTTGTAAGGTCACATTGGACTCATCCTTTCACTTTCAAGCTTCTCCTAGTATTCATCAGTTCTCCTTCCTGGCTGTTAAACTTTCATCAGTCCTGACCTTGACCCTCCTTGTTACACAGTTCCCTGTTCTACATCTGTATAGCTACAAAAACAGTGGAGGAATACACAGTAGTGTGACTCCTGAAGAATATGAACAAATATGATTTAAAGACTTGGGGGTGCTGGTGCATGAGAGGCTGGACATGGCAATGTGCTCTGGCAGCCCAGAAACCAACCCTGTTCTGGGCTGCATCCAAAGCACTGTGGGCAGCAGGTGAGGGAGGGGATTCTGCCTCTCTGCCCCACTCAAGTGTGACCCCAACTGCAGTGCTGTGTCCAGATCTGGGGTCTGCAGCACAGGACAGACATGGACCTGTTAGAGCGAGTCCAGAGGAAGCCACCAAGATGATCAGAGGGTTGGAGCAGCTGTCCTTGAGGAAAGGCTGAGGGAATTAGGGTTGTGCAGCCTGGAGAAGACAAAGCTCAGGGGTGACCTAACTGTGGCCTTCCAGTACCTGAAGGGAGCCTACAAGAAAGATGGAAAGGGACTATTCACTAGAGCATGGAGTAACAGGACAAAGGGGAATGGCTTCAAACAGGGTGCAGGTTCAGATTAGCTATTAGGAGGAAGTTTCTAACTGTGAGGGTGGTGAGGCACTGGCACAGGTTGCCCAGAGAAGTTGTGGATGCCCCATCCCTGGAAGCATTCAAGGCCAGGTTGAATGGAGCTCTGAGCAACCTGGTCTCATGGAAGGTGCCCAAAGCCCTGACTGCACTGTAAAAGTAACTCTGAATCCTATGCAGGCGCTGGGAGAATGAGACAAACACGCGAGGGTCACGCCGAGGCGGCAGGGACCGCTCAGCCGCTCGCAGCCCCCTCCCGCCCGGGGGACCCCGCAGGGCCCGAAGCCCCTCAGCGAGCGGCCGTGGAGCGAGCGGAGCGCAGGGCGGACGTGGGCCGACCCTCCGACGTCTGTGTCCCAGCACCGGCAGCGCGGCGCAGTTTTCAGGCGGGCTCGCGTTTTACAGCGAGGCCTGGTCCGGGCAGAGCGAGAGGCCCCGCCTCCTCCCGCCGCCTGGCCCGTGACGTCACCCGGAGCGGCCCGTGACGTCACCCGGAGAGCGTGCGCGCGGCCGCCTCTTGGCGCTGCCCTCAGGGCCCTCAGTTGGCCGTGGGCAGCGCCCTTCCTTCCCAGCCGGCAGCCGGCAGCAGCTCGCCCGCCAAACTTAAGTTTTTAAAGGGAATTTTGACAAATTATGATTCTGCAGCACTCACTATAGGACTTCCTATAACACCAATTTCATTCACTAGCCAAAATACATTTCGTAGCAAATAATAACTAGTAACAGATTGCCAACACTTCTTGCCATCGTCAAGAGAAGTGCCATTTGCTTTCATGTTTGTGGTGAACACAGGTTATATTGTGTATTAGACATTAACAGGAACTTGCACTGAACTGGTGAGAACCAAAAAAAAATCATAGAACCGTAGAACGGTTTGGGTTGGACGGGGCCTTAAAGAACATCTAGTCCAAACCCCCATGCTGTGGATAGGGACATCTGGAAACTAATTTTTTCACCCCCAGATTTTTTTCCATCTCCAGCACATCCTAATCATCCTACATAGGATCTCCCCCAGGAATTCAGGAGGCTCCTTCCTGGCCTGCCTAATAGTCACAGAAACCCTTACTATGGCTTTTTTCCCAATAAAAATGTGCTTCCACTTTTGTATTATTGACTTCTTTTTTCAAAGACCAGCCTTACATTTTTTTAACAGTGCAAAATATGTCAGGAACAAATGCAAGTCTTTTTCAACACAAGTTTTTGGCGCACAAAGCTATGTGGCTTTTGGAGAGCCGCTTTTGTCTTCCACATTACCAGGTGCTTCCTATTCTGTTGGACAAAACTACAAGGAAATAACATGCAGTCCACAAACCCTCAGAAGATTTTTGGCCTTCTTTCACAGGTTTTAACCTGAGGTCCAAATCCCAGTTGTGAGTTGCTTTATTGCCGTGGTGGTGGGTTTTTTTTTTGTTTTTTGGGGTTTTTTTTAAGCCCCTGTTATTCTTGATAGTGCTGAAGTGAACCAAGGAGATTCCTCAAAGTACTTTTTTTGCTTCTCAGATGGCAATAGGTACATGTGAGCTAGGACAGACTGATTTGAGGGAAAAGGAGGGTGTTGTGGAAGTGTTGCAATGCACTTGCCTTCTGGCTGCAGCCCTTCTTCAGCGCACAGCATTGGCCACCACCAAGGCAGCTTTGATTTGACCTTGTGCATTCACCTCTCTGTCCTGTGTAAGGTCCTATGCACTTTCTGCCTCTCATTTTCCCTTTCTGTGTCCAGCTGTTCCATGTGTGGCTAAGAAAGAGGCAGCACATCGTGTTTGACTCTCGGCTACACGTATTTCAACTTGACCTGACTGTCAGATCTCCTTGAAGTTGGCAAATGGCTCAAATTCCAAAGGTAGGGCTGTCACACTGATAGACAGTACCACGGAGCCCTTCATTCTTTAGGGAGGAAGCTAAAGCCTTGTCAGTGTTTGGTCCTATACCATTTTCCAGAACTGGATTTCAAATCCAAATGTCTGTTTTCACTTTTTTGATGCCTTTACTTAACTTGTCCTCTGCTGCCGGTGACAGTTTTCAACCTGGCCAAATATTTATTGGGGTTTTTTCCTATTTTCTGGTCCTTACTCTACTGTAGATTTGTGTTGCTACTCCAATAAAAAGGTGATCTCATTCTGTAAATCATTCCTCAGCATCCAGGTTTGAAGTGAAAGGTTTTCTTTATTCCTTTTACAAAGATTCCAGCTGTGTTTTAAAGGCTGTAGGTTTTGTTTTTCTGTTTCTTGTTGGTTGTTTTAGATTTCTTCTTGCACTATGTCTTTTGAAGCATACTCTACTGGTTTTAATTCCTAATATGATAAAGAGCTTATCTGCTCCTTTAATTTATTCTGGGTAAAAGTGGCTATTGAAGTCCTTAGACTTCAGTGAGGTTTTACAAAAGATGTTCCAGGCAAGAAATAACTGAACCTTTGGTTTGGGAGGTTTCAGTGCTTTCGCACACCTGTTAAGGACAGAGATGCTGGGAAAGGGCAGTAGAAGAGGAGAAGACTCACATCCCTTTTCTATCCTTTTTAACCCAGGTGAGAGGACACCCTTAAACAATCCATTCAAGACAACTTTAATGCTTTAATGTAAGATTTGTCTGGGAAGTGGCCATGAGGAAAAGAGGGAAAAAAAAAAAAGGCAAGCACTTAGAAATACAGCCCTATAGCAACCATTCCAGCTTCAGTTAGGAACTTTGCAACTCACTTCTACAGTCAACAAAAAAAGAAGCTGAATGCTCCAATAAATACAAACAGGAACTATTATCTGGATGATTGCACACAAGAGGAGAATAGCAACTGAAGGCTGGAATCAATCCACTCAAACACCACATCATCAATCCCCCTGAAAGACCGGCTGATCTTTGCAGGTAGCATAAATAAGCCTGCAGTCTTCTCCAGGCATGCTTGTTGCTTCCTCTCCATATGAAGAGGCCCCTTCTTTGACTTCCAGCCAGTAAAATAATGTTTTTTCCAGATAATGAGCTACTTCAGATGAAGAAAATACTCTAGCATCCTGGACCTGTCTATTTAGCATTCCACACGCTCCCAGCTGCTCAACACCCACACGCGATTATTTCCAACGCTCATTCCATTGCAGCTCAGAAAGCTCTAACTCGGTGTGATTGCGATCTGTCAGCCAGCTTTTCAGGGGGCCCAGATCATAAGACACGGGACTTTTGAGAAATGCAACTTCAAAAATGCGGTCATCACTTGTTGCCAAAAAAACCACAAGTAGTAAATCCCGGCAAGGTTTTGTCTTTATTCCTTGAATAGTGAGGTAAATGCATACTGGGTATATACTGGCCACTGTAGTAGGTAGAACAGTCATCTCCCAGTGACAGCTACAGGAAATCAGGAAGCCAAGACTCGCAGAAAAGTGGTTTTCAGAATCAGAGAACATTTTTCTTCATGCCCACAAAGTATGGTTAAAGTTTAAATATGACAATTTAAAAATACGTATTTTGGCAAAACAGGTCAAGTTGGCGACTAAGTAACTCCTGAACCAGGCTTTCTCCACAGCTTAGATCATCTCATTATTGCTATGGATTTTGACCTGCATGGTTGCTCTCTGCAGCTGTACATGGCTAATGATTTAGTCCAAACCCGAGCTGGTTTATTGCACTCAGGGTATGATACAATTTCAGTAGGGCAGTCTTCACAGCATCCTACTCTTCCAATTCTGATCCCATTGCAACAGAGAGACTTCAGGATTCCTAAGTTCACTATAATTTAAGAATAATTAGCAGAATCATTCTCTTACTGGGGAAGATCTGATCTTCAAGATACAAAATGAGGGGGAAAAAAACGATTCTCATCCCTCAGAGAAGCTCATGAGCTCTATCAGCAAATTCACATTTTGGTGAAGTTGAAATCAGTACAAAAATCAATGCAGGTTTATTTAGGACAGAATTTGCATTTTGAAACTACATTTTAATACATAACCAAATTCATTACTGTTACCCTTTTTCTGTATTTTGTACCTTCTGTCTTACAAAAAATGTAACTCACAGAAAAACAAGGCAGTTATTCTGTGACAAAATCATCTTTGTTTACCAAGGCAACTTGTTTGCTATCAAAGGCAAATTTTGGGCCTCTTAAGAAAAGCAGATTAAGTTAAGTGATAGATTTATATTCCTTTTAAGTGTGATCTGCTACACCTGTTTTGATTTTACTACACGAGTATTGCAAGTAGCTGTATGGCCACTACCCTGTGAAGCATTTCTGCTCCTCCACAGAGGGCATACAGAGCACAGAATTGTTCCCTACTCACACTTGGGATGTTGACTGAAGTGCCCAGTCTCCTCTTCTGGATAGAGGTGATGATCCATCCATGAGACAGATGAGCTTCTGTGGAGCATAAAGGTTACGGCTTTTACTTCATTAAAATAAATGAAAATTAATACCCTGCTAAAACAGTTATTTTGCAAAGTTGAGCACTTGGACACCAAAATATAGAATAATGAAGACTGCTTCCCTTAACATGGTATTTTCATGTCAGATTAGAACTTAAAGAAAAGGATCTGTTTAGGTAACTGCAACAAATGCCAGAGCTGATTTCACATGTGCTGTGCTTGATCTTCACTCTGACGTGGTTTTGGTTCTGAGGCACTTTAGTATTTAGTTTCCTGAAAGGGAGCTCTAAAATTCACCAAATGAGAAATACGTGAAAAAAAAAGGTCTAACTTCTGCTTGGTTCAGGAATTACAGACCTTCTTTCCCCCTTTCAACTGCAAGGACATGCTTAAACTCTTGGCCAGCACCAGAGGCATTGCTCATCACTGCACATCTTCTCAGGCTCTCTCCCTGCTGATGCTGCTCAGTCATTACTTCTGCTAAGGAAAATGACCAGCCTGTCCCTACGTCCTCCAAAGCCCAAGACATCCATTCTTGGGCCAGCTCATGGATGTACTCCCCCTTTGAGCACCCAGGCATTAACCTAAGGGGGAAAGCAGACAGGGCAATGAGGAAGGGAAGCAACTTCTGCTTGAAGGTTTTGCATTCTACAGAACTGATTTCAACTCTTAATCACCTGTGGCGATCACAGCCACCCTAAACCAATCCCTGTGCTATTCACAGTCCTTTTGGTAACCACTTCTGTTAACTTGCATTTTTCACGGACAACCTGCCAGCCCCTTTGAGCAGCGGTTCAGCCACACACATTGCTGACTGCACTGGGCAGTTTTTCTGTTCACACTTACAATGCCCATCTTTGATCCTCAGTCAGAAGTCACTACAAAACCCCTCTGCCTCAGTCGTCCTTTCCCTCCTTCCTTGTCCCAGAAATACAAAAGGAGAAAGGTCTAAGTTCACTGGGCAGGATTTCAATGCAAAGGGATTTGTGCCGTGCCAAGGAGCTCATGGGACGCAGTCCAGGAGCATTTGCCCATGAAAATGTGGCAACCAGCCGTCGGATCGGGTGTCTTTGAGGATGGGAGAGGAGCAAAGTTTGCCAGTGGGCTCACTGGAAGCTACAAGCAATGTTGTTTAAAACTCAACAATGTTGCACAGCTGAAACACAGAGCTGGAACACTCCTGAGTAGGGATTACTCACATGTTAGTGATGAGAGGGACAGAAAGTAGTAATGACCTTAGGTGACATTCATCTAGACTGGATCCAGAACTCAGACAAAAATACTCCTATTTATAATGCTGTATGTTAAGGACAGAAAACTTCAGAATAGACCTTTCTGCCACTTTGTCGGAATGCAGTAACATAGTCCTCTACATGAAAAGGTCCATTTTTACATTAAGAAAGTTACAGCTCTTTGAAGTGTTCTAGGAATTAATGAAAATTACTGTGCCATCAGAAGTACCAGTGTTATTTTTCTTATCACAGCTACAAAACCTAAGGCATTTAATATGATTTAAGACAAATGCAAAGCAAACTAATTACTCTAGTACTTTTAAATATAGATCATACATAACTTAAGTTTCTAAGACCTTATTTAGAAAACCCACAGTATTTTGGTTATTTGCTTTGTTTGCTAAAAAAGTATGCGATGGCACAACTTACTGTTGTTTTTGGATACTATCAAAATATGAAAAGAACAAAAAGCCAACTTGCTATTAAGTGGAAATAATACATTTAATTTTTAGACAGAAGGAATGATTGAAAACATATATGGCGCTCCATCTCCTGTTGCCTGATCTTCCTCAGTTTTTAAATAAATCAAACCCTCTTGTGATTTCCACTTGTACTATTAGAGCTTTAGAGGTCTGGCTTACAATCAACATGAGCTCTGCTGGCTGCCAACTTGGAGACAAATTACTTTATAACAGACCTCTGTAAGTTGCTAGAAAAACTATTTGTCTCACTTTTAACAGTCACAGTTTTTAACGTGTTATTTTACTTCATTGCCTTTACTTTTGCTGGTTACATGACATCTAGTGAAAGTCAAAAGTAAAATCATATTTTAAAGTTCAGAGCTTGGAACTTCTAGATCCAATTTTCATGTTTAAAAGAACGAGATGGTCAAAACCATCATTTTACATCAAGGGATACGGATCACAGGGAATTCTAGATTCTTACCAGACTTTCAAGATATGCTTCTGCTGGAGATACAGGAAAGCATGTCAGATTTTGCTCATGTCGATCTGGAATCATGGAGATTAGATACTAATTAGCAATTAAAACCTTTTTTTTTAGGGGGAAAAAGAGAAAGAGGTGTTAGAGCTAATCATTTTATGAACAAACAAAAAACTTCCCATCTAAGATGCATGCTAGGACAGATCTTGAAGTTCTCCAGTTCTTCCTAACCAAGATGCCCCCTCCAGCTCTCGGTAACTCGAGAACAAAATCAATAACAAAAACATCTGATTACATAAAATGATCATACATTAAGCATTTACAGGATACCCAATACACATTACCATACAACAAAATAATTATTTAAACCAATAATTAAAATCACTGTGAAGTCTGCCTTCATCTTTCCATGCATTTTGTCTTGCTATGACATCCAAGTAGAGGCCAGGTTTCCTAACAGGAGAAAGTACCCAGTATACATACACGTGAAGACACAACATAATTTATACCATCTAATTTCAATAAGAAGTCCTCACAATTTGTGACTTTTTAATTTTATAACCAGATTTTTCAAATGACTCCTCCAGCAAAGTTAGTGTCAAGGACAGAGGCAGGAGTACAGAAGTTCTGTTCGAGAGTTTTGTACCAGTGAGTCACTCAGCATATCTGGGCATTCTGGAGGAGCAGAGATCCACAGACTTCACACCGATTTCCAGTGACGTTATAAAAGCTGAAAAGAAAAGCACTGATAACACAGAAGTGTTTGGTAGAACTTAGCAGGGTTAGAGGATTCAAGAGACAGTGCAGTTTGCTGTTGCCTTTCATTCCCCAACAAATTTGTTTTCCACACAAATGACTAAACAAAGTTATGGGAGACTCTCTATCGACCCAGTATTAAAACAAAGTAACTCTGAAGATGTTCAAATGCTTATGAAGAGTAATTACATTAAAACATTCGAGTTTTCCTGCCAGTATTCCACAGGCACATCATTCCTGTAAAGCAAAGCATTTTACAGGCAAAGCATTCCTGTAAAATCCATCTCCACCTGTATTTGCATATTATGTTCCTTAATACCTTTGGCTGTTTTGGCCACTCTACAGCCTCCCATGTGCTAATCCCACTCTCTTATCTCCTTTACATACTGAGATAAATTTATTTGATATAAACACTAGCTTTGATTAGCTATAGTTTTAACCTCTGTTTTCATAGAAGTCTTTGTTTAAATTAGTAGAACATATTAGAAATTAAAAATTATGTTTTTAAAATGGAAAATTACCTTTCAGCTCCTTGTTTCTAGAGTTGTCAGTCTTTCTTGTAATGCAGTGTTGTATTTCTATTAGAGCTGATACAGCAAACCTTTCAAAAAATCCCAACACCCCAACCCACACCAAACCTTAAGACAAATTAATGGCCACACTCTAGGGAAGAGTGATTATTTTCTACTTACTGTATTCTCCCTGCACCTTTGATACCTTCATCCCCAACACTAACATGGCCAAACAACAGGGTTTCTAAAATTGTATCATCTAGATTTGCCTTTGATTTTTTCCTCCCCTCCTCCACCCCTTTTTTTTTAACACTTGCAATACTGGAAGACTTTGTATAAGTATCATATTCATGGAAATGTAATAAGAATAGCAAAAACTTTAATTTTGATGTAATTTCATTTAGGCATGAAAGAAAAAAACACAGCTAGTACCCAAAATTCTTTTGGGCCAATTTAAACTATTTATTTCCAAAGTATGTTAATGAAACAGTTCTAAATGGCAATATTTCCATGAATTAGTTCTATTACCTTCATGTATTTAAAGGAGAAATTAATAAAGCATTTATGCAGTCTTTTAAAAATCTACAAAAGACTTTCATACAAAATTTCTTCAATTTGTATTTATATTCTTACCTTCTTTATCAAGACAGGTATGTTTTACAGACTTCTGTGGAATTAAAAGCTTTAAGACCATTTAGTCTGCATAATAAATCTCTGCAGAACTGTTTTTATTATTTATAAATAAACCCATAATTATGATTTTTGTAGCCAACTTCAGCACTTCTATTATTTTTAAGAGATGACATGATACAAAACAAACCACTCCAAAACCATCATTTCCTTACATATGTGCAAAACAGTCTTTGTTGTGGCAGAAGAAAAGAGCAATTATTACTCTAAACACTTCAAAATTCACCAACATAGTTAAATGACTTTTCAGGACATTTTAGGTGGACAGGAATCAGAGTAAGCTGCAGTAACTTTAACAGATGTCTCCAGTTAGAAGGGCTGAGACTAAAGTAAAGTCCGAGTAAAAACAAAGTTCAGTTATTTGAATTTCTGCTTTTTCCTTGCCTGAAACTCTTCTGTTTTATTTTTGACAGACTTTATTAGCATTGATAAGGCAGGATCTATGGCTTTCTTAGCAACCTCTCCTTTCTTGGCCATCTTGTTCTCCAGGCCCTTGTTTGCCTCCTTAAGATCTTGCTCCTTTTCTTCTCTTCGGCGAGCTTTCTCTTCCAGGATCTTTTCTACTGCTTTTGTCTTCTTGAAATTTGGATCTGAAGGATCCAAATTAAACAGGGGAGAAGTAAACATGGCTTGGAATCTTGTATCAGCAACATTCACCTGAAGGGAGAAAAGCAGCATTTATTTTAGGTAAACTTTTCCCATGACAGCAAAGCTTTTAAGCCAAAAAAAATGCTTCAGAAGTCACAGCTCATGAGATTCCTGGAACTGCTCCAATCACAAAATCAAGAAGTACACAATTACCTGGAAGTCATCTTCTAGTAATTCTTTCTTTTTCATAAGAAGTTTCTTTTTCTTCTTGCTCAAATTCTGTTGTTCTACAATCTTTTTATAATTAAAATGTTTTCTACTGTCATCCTCATCATCCATCATCAGTAGGGCCATTTCAGCCTGTTACAAAATAAGAAAGTCCATGTAGACAATGAAAGTTTTCTATGTAAAAATTCAGCATCTCATTAATAAAGCCTGGATGAATCTACATTTCCATAAATGAGTTGAAATAGGGTCATCAAGGCAGTATTATTTCATCCATAACAACATTCTTTTAACATTTTGAGGTGTAGTATTAATATAAGTTGATTTCCTTCTTATTAGATATAAAATAAATGCAAATACCCACATTAAATTTTCAAACATAGTAATAATCTCATCTGAAAATTGTACACCACAGTTTAGAAATAACTAATGGATACAATTTAATACAGATATTCATAAAGCAAAATAAAAACTAACGTATCTGGATTTAAGTAATTTCTTTAGTTAACTTGTTCTGAGAAAGAATGAAAAGAAAACACAAAATCGCAAACAACTCAATCTTCAAGGACAAAAATATACAGGACAAGGTTTGAACTCACAAATGTTTCATGCAATACTGATGTTAAAAACAATAAAAACTTGGCACTGCCCAAGACACAAACTTCTTTTTGGTAGTTTTAGTTCCAAAAGCTCTCACTATTAAAATCATATAGTTTTATTCTACTGGCATCCTATGAAATTCTGCAGTTCCACTCACAAACACATACCAAATACTTGCAGAATTCATGCAATGCAACATTTTACATCACTTTACCTTCTGTTTTTCAACTTCCTCTTCCTCTTCGTCTTCTGAGGCACTTTCTACTGATTCTGGCTTCTTCTTTAAACCTAAGTGCAAATACAGGGCATGAACACATTTAGCCAAGCTTATGCATAAGGGCATAATTTATCTATAGCTAGAACTTCTAAGTACATGTCATCTTCTTGCACTCAGTATTTAAATGTCAGATGTGGAAAAAGGCTGCAAAGTTAAGAAAAACCAAGAAGACTTAAAGCAATAAAAATCCACTGAATAGTTGTTCAGTTTAAGGAGGCAGCAATATTCAAATGGCATAAACAAGTCAAAAACATGGTTTTACTGTATTTTTCATAGAGCTGTAGAGAGAAGTATCACAATAGTGCAGGCAAACACATGACATCACACCACTCCCAGGGTGTTTTATAGTGGAAATTTGAATATGATTGACTCTGCTTAGACTGAATATTGTTCTGAGGAAGCTCCCCTACTCCCTTAGCATTTAGATATATACAGTGCTGATTAGACAGACATAATGAACAGTAACAGCCTAAGACATTAGTCAAACGTAACTTCTAATGAAAACAGACCTGTTTATAAATCCTACAAAATCAAATTATTCTCTTTGGAATGCCTGTAGATCTTGATCAAGAAGAAACAGGAAAAGCAGAAGGTTTCCTGACCTGAATCACACACTCTGACCTTTGAGCTTGGAATGACATTCCCAGGCAATTTACTGCAGTCCACTGGGGGTACTCATAAGGAACATATTTGGCTTCATTTTGTCAAGACAGGTTTCTACTCAGACTAGAAATACAGACATGCCAGACACATGTCAAGTTATATCACTAAGGATACTCTGGAAGAGGACATATTTATTGAGGAAGACTTTTTTTCTGTCTTGACTATTCCCTTGACTATTTCTACATGGATTCCAAACTGGAAATGGATTTCCAGAAGAAAAAAACCACCACCACCAAAAAATAAACTATCCAGATGCACAATGTCATCAACTCCAAAACTAAACTGTTGATTTATTAGTTCCAGAAAATGTGCAGGAAAATCAGATTCAGATATAATATTGTTACCTAAACTACACAATTTAAGTTAATGTGTAGAAGGGAGAAATAAATGTCTTCTGTAAGACTTCAACAACCATGGAATCTTTTCTATCTTTCAGAAGTGGCTAAACTACAGAAAAG
The DNA here is from genome assembly GCA_013397775.1 of Eulacestoma nigropectus. Lineage (NCBI taxonomy): Eukaryota > Metazoa > Chordata > Aves > Passeriformes > Eulacestoma > Eulacestoma nigropectus. Next base: position 911,473 of record VZTE01000778.1, on the reverse strand, counting down.
GAGCACAGAGATACAACTGGAGACAATTATATGAGAAGTTAGATCAGTAAATTTCTTTTATTTCCACACATTTCCCAAAGGAAAGTCATTCAAGTCACCTTCCCTCATCTTTCACGCTATGGGGAATCACAGAAGTGATCCTTATGCCTTCAGAGTTTTCTGTGGCTACAGATGGGACTGAACTAGGAGTTGGTATCAAACTGAGTTCTTCTCCATGAAAATTAATTAATTAATAAAACCTTTCTTTCTTACTTTGACACTATGCAGCTAATAAAACCAGCTTGGGACCTAAAAAAAGCCTTGGGACTAAAAAATTTGTATCATACTGAAAATGGTTCTGTTTGAAAATTCACAGATTTTCATCATTTTCTATATTTTTAACATACACCTGCCACAGTCCCTCTTCCCACATACATTCTGGAAGCCCCACCACACACGCACTTGTTGCACACTTATGGCAAACTGATTGCAAACCCTCAGATTTCTCCTAGCACCTCATCCTCACTGCCATCTTTTAATCAGATTTGTCCTATCTACAGCAGCAGCAACTTCAGTGTTATGCAGAACTAATTGGTAGCTGCCACCAGCCAGTATAAAAAGTGTCCAGTTTCTGCTGTAATCCCTGCTCAAACTGCCATTCGACTCTTTCTCAGCTCAAGAATTTTGTTTGCAACATTAACTTTGCAAATCAACAAGTTTCCAGTGCTGACGGTAAAGCTAATCATAACTCTGAGACTTGAGACACAGAAACTGACGCCAAATCAAAAACTCCTCTCACAAGACCTCTTATCTGCCTTAGTCAGAAACGTGAGTCAGTCTCAAAAGCCTTGCAAAGACACACAGTAAATGAATCTTTTAGTCTACTGTATCTTCCAAGTACAGGTTCTGCAACTATACTCTGATTTTGTTGTTACGTTCTTAGGTCCTTGCACTCGTACTGTTCCCTTCCAGCTTTAAAAAGCCATCAATTCCTACATACATCATAAATTACATCATGAGAAGGCATCTAATGGCTTGGAACTAATAGGAGTTACAATAACGTGTGAAGAATTCCTCAAAGGCTCAACAGAAGCTATGTTTAATAGTCTAATGTGTTCTGATACTGTTCAGTGATCTCCAAAAGCAGGGCCTTGCTCTCATGTTAATAACCAATTAAACTATTCAGCTATTAATTTTTCAACAGTTTAGGCTACAAGAGTCATTCTGTCTCCCTTTTCTAAGACCCCACAGAAGCTGATGCAGTAACAGTGAAACTGGCCAAGCCAAACCCAAGTTCTACAAGGCTTTTTGAAACAGTATGGGCATCAGTGTAAAATGAAAGTGACAAATTATTTCTTTCTTGACAATATGAAACTAGAGTCAAGCTTCTAGAATGCATCATCAAGGCTCATGTATCTGCAGGATCTGACATTTTAGGCCGTGGCACTATTAAAAAGTCATATGAAAACTGTGCAAAGCAAGTACTACCATGAACCCCACACAGACAGCTTTTGGGCACAGCAGGCACAAAGAATTCATTCTAGCTTTCCTCTCCCAAGATGAAGCACTCACAGTCTAAGAATCACTGCCTGCTTTACAAACAGGAACAAAGACATACCCGAGGAACATACGCTTTAGTAGACTTCCCATGATTTCCAGTTTTCCTTACACAGCACTCAGAGTTTTTAGGCCCTTGGTCTAACAGCTCCTTACACTCTTGCTTCCCTTCAATTGCCTCAGCTTGACAGAAACCAAGCTACACAAGACCCATGCATGTTACAGCCAACAAGTGAATCCAGCACTACTGCATCCTCAGTTTCTGCACTGGTCCACATGAGTCTGCAAATAACCCTGTCATATGCTTTTTCAGCATAATCTAAAATAATCTAACAGTCAATTCAAGGGTGAAATTTCAATCTTTCAGGGGAATTGTGGAAGGCTTGTCAAAAATGATGGTCATTTAAGTTGCCTGTACCCTAAATACAAAGCTGGCAGAATTATAGCCAAGTTCAAAGATGACTGTAACCCATTTTCCCTCACTAGTTAAGTTGTACTTAAAAGCAACCCCAACTATGAGACAGAGGCTGTTCTGGGTAAACTTGGTGAAAGCCAAAGTTGTGCTGTGTAATTACCATTAAAATGTAAACTGGCTCGCAGCCAGCCACTGTACTGTCCCTTTAGAACTTCTCCAGGGCTAACCACATTCTGCCTTTCTCCTGTATCTCAGTAATTATCAGTAATCTTGAAGACAAAAGCTTCACTTTCTTAACCTTTATGTATATTTTACTATCTTCAAAGACTCCACAAGCATTGAAGTCTATTCTCCATGTTATGGACAAGGTTTAGAGATGTGCAGATAAGCTCACTCTCTGGAGACCCCCTCTTGGACACAAAGAACTTCTCATATAATGCAGCATAAAACATTTTTTCAGAGATTTCACAGAGAACATCACACATCATATGAGAGTACCTATGTAATCTTGCTATTAAAGAAAAATTAATCAATTTGGTGGAAGAAATGGTTATCTTTAAAATGAGTTACTTCAACCTATACACAAACCACCTGGAAAGTGTGGCAGAAAACAGTATTGCATGACACATTGGACTGTGGTGTTTTTTTCTAAAACATGGACAGGACTCAGTCTACTGTTCTGTATTTCAGATTATTAAGCACAAAATCATCCAGATTTTGGGGTTTAGTTATTTATTTTATCCTAAGATAGATTTTAACAATCAGGACAGAAGCCTGTGCTGGCAAGTATCAAATTAAAAGTAACTTATCCTTTTTAAATGGAACTTGGATCTGCATTGCTATGCTCAGAAAAACTCCAACCAAACAACAGACTGGCGATATTAGTAAATCTGTTGCTATATTCTTTATGTTTGTTGTCTTCTTTTGTTTTTATGTCATCTTTCTTCTTTTAATATACAATAGTATGAGCCACCCTTAGGATCTGGCTCCCGAAAGTATGGAACATCAGAAACTTACCTTTATTGATTTTGCTGAGCAAAATCACACTCAAAATAAATTTGCTGTTACCATGGCAAAAGCTAATTTAAACATCAGAATAAAAAGCTTGTAAAAAAAGGTATCTTAAAAATCTAAACTGGGCAAGTTATTTTCTAAAATATTACATTTCACTATTCTGGTTTCTAAGCAGCCAAGAGTACACCAGTAAAAACGTGTATCAGACTAAAAGAAAAGTGACTTCTTCTGAAAGACAACTTTGTTTATGATGCAAAAACATTTGATGTTTTTGTACTTGACCCAAGCTTCAAAGGGACCCACGTATATCCAGATCTTCCTATATAAAAAGAAAAAGACTTCAAAAGCAATGGAGTCCTTTCCTCCGGAACACTTAGGGGAGCAGCTTGTTTTTAACAGCCATCCCCAGAAACTGGATAACCAATGGTGTCTGGTGAAAGCCAAGAGAATATTCCCTACCACTCCATGTATTACAATAGGCATAGTTTTACAGGAACAGCAATTTTAGGCAAATGACACCTACTTCATTTAATTCTGAACATTCTATCTCTGTGTTTAGTCCAGCCTGACTTTGTTTTGAAAACTCAGTATTTAACAAAAGGCTAGATTTACTCTAGAAGTCACCTGTCTTGACTGACCTGTTTTCTCAAATTCTTCAGCAAAATACGGGTCATTGAGATCAACATCAGGTGGAAGTTCATCTTCACTCTCTTCTCTCTCAGCAGTAGCCTGTAACAAAGCACAAACATTATTTCAATCAACATATAAGTATTATTCAAGTTTCACTGCAATGAAATATTCTGTGAGTAGCTATGGAGATGAAAACTGAACTACTGTACGTGGAACATCATAACACCAGAGTACACTAAAAATTGATGGTAAAGACAAATCAACAATTTCAACTCTCTTTCACACATTTTTATTAGGCATATCCCCGAACTGTGATGCATCAGACAACCATTCCAACAAATTACAGGATCAGCCCTGTTATGTCCTTACTTTATGTTCCACAAAAGCTCTGCTTGGGGACAAACTTGAGTAAGAAAGTTCATTTTGTGGTGCAAATTTCAAAAAGATGGAGTTTGGATTTAAAAGAACAAATTTTCTTACTGGTAGTAGTGTGTCATACACCTCACTCCTTGACTTAATTTATCAAACTGAACAAGAATGTTACACTAGAGAAAGTTGCTCTGCTACTGAACAGTGCTACTTACTCATTTTGAGCACTCATCAGCTTAAAGAAGTTACTCATCAAGTGCCAGTTAAAACTATCTGACATGCACAGAGTAACTCAAGGTGTAGAGTTTTCTCTTAGAAGTGTAATTCAGCAATGTGAATTATATTGAGAGTAATTTAAGACTTCAGAGAACCTAGATTCTGCATGCCATATGTCTTTTTTTTTTTCCTCTTGCAATTTGAAATTTGAATAGTTCTTTGTAGCTATTAATTCTTTGCCATTACAGCTTTGGGAAACAAGTCTGTATTATTTTAGCCCCAAAATTTCCAAAACTACAATTATCATTGTCATAACAACTTTGAATTGATATGCACACAGTAGCAAAAAGACCGCTTCTAATGCATTAAAAATGCAAATTAAAGCTAATCATTATTATTATTATTATTATGATGATGATGATGACTAATTTATCTTTACAGGAGCACAAGCAGATAAAAGATGTTTTGTGTAAGCATATGTATGGTCAGCAGTATGCTGAATATCCTTTTGCTCTGTAGGCTTGCTGAAGTACTCTCAGTACTTCCACATGAGTGACCACTGCATATTCTAACCTTAAAATAGCACTGGCAGCTGGGCAATTTATTTAGTTTATCTGAAACAAACATAAACAACAAATTAAGAAAATAAACAAACAACTCCCCCTCAAATGGCCAGGATAAACGTTACCTTTCTCTTTTTCTTAAGAATTCTTTTTTCTTTCTTCTTCTCTAGATATTTTTGCCATGGAGTCAGGTTATCCTTTCCTTCCAACCTGTTTTTGACCATTTCTTCAGCAGTTTCTTTGAGGCCTAGAAAAAAAAGCCATAGTAAATTTAAAAAATGTGATGAATCTGAATTTTTAAAAATCAACTGTTTTCTCCTTTGTAAAAGAACAATCTAGCTTTTCTTCAACAAGTCTGTGGAAACAGCAGAAATATTGCATAAAAAACCATCTTTATAAAGAAGATCGCTTCACAGGATGTGTTTTTCCAAATAAAACATTCTTTCAGCAAAATCTGTACAAGAGTCAGAAGAAGAGCTTGCTGTGTGGTATCTGATTCCCAACACTCCTGCTGTTCCTCAGAAAGGTCTCTTCTCCAGACATGCAGTTGTGCAGTCTACAGATGCCAGAATGAGTAACACAATAAAACCAACAGACATGCACAGAGCACTTATGTCCAATGTACCACACTGTCATTAGTTAAGATTCTGAATTAGTTAAGTTGCTGAAACTTTGCCTCTGTGCTAATACTCTGACAATGCTGCAGGATCTCTGCTGACCACTGTATTTTTCGTTCTAGAAAAGTAAACCACATAGAAGTGCAACATGTCTGGCTCTTAATAATTCTGGCCTAACAGGCTCAGACAGTTAAGTGTGGATGTGTTAATTAGGTTTACATTAAATTCCGTCATTTAGCACAGACATCCACTGTTTCAGTGCCCAGCACTTGCATAGACAAGTGTGTCCTAACCTTTAAGATTTTTGTAAATAGAATAGAACGAAGTTTTCTATAGTATGCATCATTAGAGTATTCAATGATGTAAGAACATCACCTTAAAAATAAATCCATTAAATAACTGGAGCATTCCCATTTTACATGTAGAATACTTAAATCCAGAATAAGCACTTCATTTAAAAGCAACCTTTTAATTTCAGTAAAAAAATCCATACCCATCAGGAATACTTTTCCAAAATTCATTACATCACAGAGCACTTGGATGCTACGAGGATGAAAACTGATTTCAGATGCACCTTATACGCTTTCAGCCCATTCTTCACAAGATGAGCACTTGCAAAAAACAAAATTTCATGATCTAAGGGGATTAAGTGACTTGCCTTGCAATGCACTGGAGCACAATTCAGCAGCAGAAACAGAATTCACTTCCCTGGCAGGAGGTAACAGCCTGGGCAATGAAGTATTTTTCTCCTACCTGCAATTCCTTGCTTCGTTCACTACACACTTTTTTTTTAACTTGTGTAACAAATCAGTCAGACATCCTATAGGTAACATCGTCTCCCAAAAAGTGACTGAGTGATCTTGGGAGTTTGTAGGAATCCTGTTTCTGCTTCGCCCTCCAAGCCTGATATTGGTTGTCTCTTCCCCAGTCCTACTTCTAGTGGTCTCTCTTCAGCACTCTCTTCTGCCACCCCAGTCCAGCCCTGACCTGACCACATCCTACTCTTACACCCCTCATTCCCGTTTTATTGCTTAGAAATCATACTCAGACCTCTCCAGATGTCCTAGACTAGATCCCATTCTTTCTCCCAGATTTCCCAGTTGCCAAGTCCCCATTCCTCATTATTCCTTCCAGCTCTCCTCAATATGGAGGAACTGAAAACAGTGATCATGATGGAAGAAACGGGCAGCTTTCATGGACAGTTCTACCCATCTCCAGAAGAGCAGGCAGAACATTTTTCTGAAAAACTGCAAACACTAATCCCTGTTTTTGTGCTTGTCGACACTCCAAAAATAATTCCAAGGCCGGGGAGCTGGTTACAACTTCTCTGAAATACGAAGTGTGGACAAGATCTAAAATCATATTAAACCATAGAACCATAGGAGGAAAGGAGTGGAGCAAAAACAAGATAAAGGATCCTTCAACTACTCTGGAAAGACGCCAGAATGAACAGTAAGGGGCAAACTGTTACAGACTCAAAAATTGGGTACTTAACCAGCAAACAAATCTGAACCACGATAAAGGAAGGATTTTTGCATAGGTTCACTAAAAACATGCCATTAAGAAACTCTCATACAACAAGAACAAATATTTATTTATCTTCAAAGTCCATGAAAGCAGAGACCTCAGTTTCCTTGAAACTGAACCACTATAACTTTGGATACTTTTATGTAAAAAATTACTGGTCAGGTAACAACCTTGCAGATTCTCTTTGAAGACAGTAAATACAGAATTAAAAAAATATATGTCACATCTCCAGCGAAAGAGAAACTCAAAATCTGAAAGGAAGTTACAATATTTCTGATTTATTTGCCTGGAAAATGGGATCATTTGATCCATCTGGCACTGAAGAACTTGGAGGAAAATCCAGCCCTTTCTTGTGGTCTTTGGCAGTCTCATGAAAGGCATTAGAGTTTCTCCACAGATTAGAATGGCTTAGAAACTACTGTCCAGACCACTTCCCGAAAATAAGAGTGTATTTAAGTGGTCAAAAGGATTTTGATTGCAGAAGGGGAAAGGAATTGTCTACTTTAGGTAGAAATATTAGCTGGCCATAGAAAGGTCTAACTTATATATCCTTATTGAAATAATTTTTTTTAGAATAAATAAATCACAATAGTTTTATTTAATCTTCACAAACAAGGGCAAGAAAAGAGAGGAAGAAGGTCATCTATATCAGCATGCAATGAAATCATACTTCAGCTAAAGGATTAAATGTGAGGTAAATACTACAACAAACCTGAATACACTGCTGTTCACACTGGTGGGACAGTGAGGGAGGGGGGCAGGCCAGAATTTTTACTTCTCCAAACACTTAGTTTTGAAAACTTATGGAAGTTTAACAGCCTGCAACTGCCACTGTTATTAGAGCCTAGAAAGATACATTTCTGTTCTCAGGAAACCTAAACGAGCATGTTCATCTTGCATGTAATGCCTCATCAGAAAAATGAAACACCTTGTTGCAGGTAGCTGAAAGGAACAGCAAATAGAAATACTCTGATAACATTAGAATTTGTCACCCTCAAAGATAAAATATGTTAAAGTCAATCAAGCTCTCCTAAGACAGTGAAGTGCCTGCGAGAACCCACCACACGTAGCAGCTGTCAGGTGTGAGCCCCCACACAGCTCAGCACATGCTGCTTTGTGCTGCAGGAGGTGAGGCCACTGCAGCCAGGGGACACACTCAGCAATGATCCAGATGGAGATACAGATTCCATACGAGCATTTCTGTGCTCTGCATAATCTCTAACTGTACAGTTGGGCTTCACTATGCACTTAACAGACATCATGGCCTTCGATTCTACCTCTGACAAAAACAAATCCGAAATTTTCCTCCAAGCCTAGCTAAATATTTACATCTCATTCTTCCCAAACAAAACGCCCCCCCCCAAAAACCTAGCTGAATATCATCAAGAAATGCATTTGTGGTCTTCTCTCTCTTCACTTTCTAAGGGGAGCTTTGGGACCTGGATAAGGATTCATAGTAATTGTTGCTTAAATCAGATATGATTAAGAAAACAGATGGATGTTAAATAAAACACTGATTTTGTGCCTAGAAGAAACAGACCAAAGAGAGTTGGAACTACATCTAATTTATTTTTGCTGGCACTGTGGTTTATTTAAAACTATTATGATTCAAGAATAACTGAATCATTGACAAAGTATGCTTTCCATAACCATGTGTAAATAACTGTGCCAAAACTCAAAATTTTAAAATTAATTCAAATATCTGCCTTTCAATTGAAAAACTTCCTAGAGTTAACTGTTGTAATTCTTCCATGTATTAAACATTTGGGCAGGAAAAAGATTTTGCAATAAGTCAAGCACATGAAGGCAGAACCTGATAATAAAAATATTTCAACAGACATAAACTAGTTCTGAAAAAAATTAAGGAGTCTTCAGAGATTACAACAAAAACTATTTTTGAATGCCCAGAATGCTCCAACTGAACATAAACGGTTTTGAAATTTAAATAAGCACATTTGTTCAAGAAAAAATAACATAAGAACTAACGCTCCTCCCTCCCATAAGGAAGCACAGCCTCAAGCATGTATATATTGCCAGAGCTATAAACTACTGTTCAGCATGTGCTGCCTATGCTCCACCATATAAAAAACATACATAAAAGAGTATCCCCTTCAGGTGTGCAGGACCTCTTCTCCAAATGCTGCCTGAAATCAGAAACGGCTGAATTTTTGACTCAAAAGCAAACTTAAGACACCAATTTTCACTTTTAAGACTTGTGTTTTGGACAAAACCACACTGCAAGGGTCAATAGCCACAAGTGGCACTGCTGACCTCGTGGAGGTGAACAGTCTCTAACAAAGGCAAATGAACACTTCTATGATTTTCAGAACCTCGGCTCTTCAATAATCCTCTCACTTTTTCAGAGTAAGAAATGAGGAAATGTTAACATATACTGTATAGTTGCTAAATTAACATCAAATACTACAAACTACCCATGTAAAATTCATTGTGCACACCTGCACATTTAACCCAAAATTACACGAACAAACCTGACCCTGTGCATGGACATCCAGCTAAATTTAGACAAAGTCAGTCAAATTTATCAAGACAGGGAGTTTTTGTTTGGTTGTTTGCGGTTTTTTTTACCATCCCTCCCTCAAAAGAGATGAGGACATGGCAAAAGTCCTAGAAGTCCTACAAGAAGGTGCAGTAGGGAAAGGGTTGGACTAGGTGTAAGCATGTAACAAATCCAATTTTCTAAAGTCAAGTTCCATTGCAAAGAAAGAGGGAACCCATGCATTAGGGAACTGGATTCCATCTCTGCTACAGTTAATACTCCATTTCTACTAAATGTCAGTGCAATTTACTTGTAACATGCAAGGCACAGTCTTAAAGACAGCCTCTTAGAAAACTTCTTGCTCTCTCAGGGCAAGCAAGGCTAAAGAGTTTCCTTTGGTCTCCCTTAAAACAATTTTCCATCTCCTAAAATGAATGGTTTGCTCTAGATTCCTGACTATGTTACCACATTAAGTTGCTCAAACTTTTTTAAATTTACAGAACTTCTTTCATACGAATTGCAAAATTCTTCGAAAAAGAGAATGCATAACAAACAAAAAAACTCCAAACACGTTTTTCAAAGCCAACACAAAAAATGGTTGCTTTGAACAACACGTAAATACATATAAACACAAATATATACAAATACAAAACACACTCCTAGCAGCAACTGGTTCACCTGTGGTTTCCACCTTCAGTCTGAAAGGTGGCAACAAATCTCTGCAGAAATCTTATAAAGCTACGTATGTATGAAAACTCCTTGGCCTTGAATGCTCAGTGACACGATGAGTTAACTGCTGAGTGAGCAACATCATGAATGCAAGTACTGACACGCTGTGGACAGATGGAGTATGACGCTGTGTCAGTGAGCACTTGTCCTGGCTGCATGATACATGCTTTTTCCAAAAAGGTTTTGACAGAATTCATGTCAGAAATCATTGGAATTATAAAAGCACGATTGAAAGCACACAACTATTTTTAATGCCCATGTATCCTTTTGAATACAAATCTTATGAAGAAACAGGAATAAAATTGTTCTGTTTAGTTTAGTCCATTCCAGTGAACTGCTACAGACCAGAATACTTCAAACTGAGCAGAACTTCTGTTCAGGAGAAGTTACTTGAGTGAACTCAGAATAATATTTGTGTAAATCATATAATTAGATATGCATTCCTAGCTGGGATTAGCCCATCAGCTGTGAAGGGCCTGGATTCTGGTATGTGTCTGGTCTTGCTACTTGCAGTAACACATCGGGGCTGTGTCCTGACATAGGCTGCAGTCCCACACCCGCTGCACCTTGCTGCTCCCAAGAAGGGAATGTCATACTTCCCTAGTCTTTCAGCTGCACCATTTAACCCTCTAAACATCTGCCTATCTGACATGCTAACTCAGTGGAAAAGATCCAGATTTTTTTCTTTTCCAGAGCAGTTCTATTATTTTAGCAAACAAAATTAGGCTTGCAAAGAGACCTACCAAGTGCCAGGGCTGGTACAGGAAGTCACAATGAGCTCTGGGCCAGGATCAAGGTGATGCCACAGTGAAAACCTTTCCTTTTGTGGATGTAGTGAGCTGTTAAACTGGCTCATTACATCTCAGAGAAAGCATTCGGTCTGAGTGGCTTTTTGTCATGAAGAAAAAAAGAACGAGACACTGGTTTTTGGCTGTCAGGATGAGTTCTGCTGGGATGCTCTATGGTGAAGTTACCTTTCATTAATTTCCAGATGTCAATCTGGATGTCACTGTTCCCCAACCTTTCCTGGCACCTTGCTTTCTCCCAGAGCAGTTTCACTGGAAGGTCAGACTTCTCCCTTTTCTGCTCCCCTAAATCTTTAGCATTATGCAAGCAACATTTCCAAACCACTCTCCTCTAATTATACACTATGTTTCCAAATCATACTGGTGTTCATTTTTAAAAGTTTGTTTTATGACTCTATAGCAAACACATGAATTCTACTTAAAAAAAGTCTATAAAGTGATAATTGAAAAAGCAAGTACAAAAAATCCTGGCCAAAAAATAATCTATAAAGAGAAACTTGCAGCTGAGGAACTGAGTTCAGTCATGTTATTTCTTCTATTTCCCTCACTGTAAATAATCTGGATTTCAATTTATGGAGATAAAAAGGGTTTGTTTCTCCTACTACAAATTCAGCACCTTACACTATATCCCTGTCAGCAGATCAATACTGCATGTCCTCCAAGGCAGGAAAAGAAAAAATTAAACCTTACCTGGAACCCATTTAATCTCCATTCCTATATCCTTTTCTTCCTGTTTTTTCTCTTTTTCTTGGATACTTAACAAAAGTTCTCTGTACTTGGCAATTTGCTCTTCATCATCTTTTTGGCTTTTCTTCGGTTTGTCATTTTCCATTTCAGCTACATCACCATCTAGGAGGAGAGAGCAAAGTTATCACAGCCTTAGGAAAGTGAGCAACTGAAGATAATCTTTAGGAAATAAACCTAAGACACACACATTATTTCTAGAAGATAATATAAAATATTTTCATCTATTATTACCCCACAGAGTAACCAGTTTAAGAATTCCCTTATTTACATGAAATAAAAATAGTATCTGAAAAGACAAAAGAGAATTTGTCCAGTAAAAGAAATCACTGACTGGGCACAGCACCCTAACGCGTATTTTAAAATTATTAGTTTTAGAGTGCCTTCCAGCAGAGTAGTACCTAAATCTCTGAAACCAGTGGTGTAAAGCATTTTGAAAATAAAATGCTGCTTTTTGACAAACTGCAAGAGTCTATAAAAGAGATAATTATTTAATGCCTTAATCTTCAGTGACTTGCTGAATGAACAGATGAAGCAAGATAGAAGGAGGGCTTCTTTCTTCCCTTTTTTATAGAAAAAAATCAACAAAAATGTTACTTACAATAAACTTTTAAACAAATATTTCAGTGAAAACAGACTTGAAAAATGCTGCAGTTCCTTTAACTGTAGAAACCTAGGTTTGGGGGAGGCTCATCTTTCCTTTTTCTCTGGATAAGCAGTAAAGCTGTGCTTCCTACAGTACTGAATTGCATGGACAGCATAACTGGTGTCCAGAAATGTATCACAGCTCCATGTCTGGTCTTTGGCTAAAACTGAGGTGTGACAGCACTCTCTCCCCATTCCATCACTGCAAGAAGCTGGTTGTTGGCTGGAGGCAGAAATCTTTACTGGTCATAGAATCACAGAATCATTTAGGTTGGAAAAGACCTTTAAGATCATCGAAGCCAACTGTTAACCCAGCATGGCTAAGCCACCACTGCATCATGTCCACAAGTGCCCCATCTACATGGCTTTTAAATACCGCTGGGGATGGTGATTCAGCCACTTTTCTGGGCAGCCTGTTCCAATACCCACAGCCCTTCTCTCATTCACTAAGAGGGTTACTCTGTCATAAAAGGAGATTAATTTAGTCAAGCAGGAACCTGCCCTGCACAAACCTGTGCTGACTGGCCTGAGCCCCTGGTTGTCCTGTAGGTGCCACACAATGGCCCTCAAGACGAGCCACTCCATGACCTCCCTAGCATCGATGTCAGGCTGACAGGCCTGTAGCTCCCTGCACCCTCCTTCCAGCCCTTGTGTAGATGGGCATTACAATTGCTAACTTCCAGTCAACTGGGACCTCCCTGATTATCCAGGACTGCTGAAAAATGATGGAAAGTGGCTAAGTGAGCATATCATATCTGCCGGCTCCCTCAGGACCCCAGGGTGGATCCCATCTGGCCCCACAGACTTGTGTGCCTCTAAGTGGTGTAGCAGGTCACTGACCATTTCCCTTTGGATTAAGGGGGCTTCTTTCTGCTCCCTGTTCCTGTCGCCCAGTTCAGGTACCCAGAGAACTGGCGTTACTATTAAAGACTAAGGGTAAAGGAGGCATTAAGTACTGCAATCTTTCCCTTATCCTTTGTCATTGTGCTTCCCTCTGCATCCAGTAAAGGATGGAGATTCTCCTTAGCTCTCCTCTTATTGCTAATGTATTTATAGAAACAATTTTTGTCTTTCACGGCAGTAACCAGTTAAAGTTCTAGCTTGGCTGTGATCCTTCTAATTTTCTCCCTGCATAATCTCACAGCACCCTCGTAGTCCCCCTGAATTGCTTGCCCCATCTTCCAAAGTTCATAAACCCTCCTTTCTTTCCTAAGTTCCAGCCAAAGCTCTCTGTTCAGCCAGACTGGGCTCGTTCCCTGCTGGCTCATCTTTCGCACGGCACATGGGGACAGTCAGCTGCAGCTGCCTTTCCACTTTCCTCATCAGAAGCTGAGATCTAAGAAGGAAGTGTCGGCTCATCCAGAAAGCAAAAGGCAACTCTGTTTTGAAGATAAGTAGAAAAAGAAGACATTTGGTTGTTTCTTCTTCCTAGTGTCCTGAGAAAGAAGAAGCTGTACTGGATGGGAACGGAAAAAACCCTTAAGCTAAAAGAGGATCCCTAGAACCTGGATAGGCAAGGGGCTACCAGTTTGTATTTATCACTCATTTTGCTCGGAGAAATTTAAGTGCCAATGCATATTGCCATTCTTTCTCATTTAGATAAAACTTGTGTTTCTTCTGTCAAAACTAACAGTTTTAAAACAAATGTTCAACATCGCCTTCAAAAGAACTGCAGGAGCTTTTAATTCTGTAAGCAAATAAAGCCCATTTGACAACAGCTGCAAGAAAGGAAAGTGAGTTGAGTATGTTCTCAAAGTTTGTTCAGAGTTCAAATAACCTTGTCAGTGGCTTTCAAGTATCACGCTGTATTGCACAACATCAGGAACCACTTTCTGATGGATATTAAGGCTTTCTGCCAACAGCTTGTTCAAAGGCTTTTTGAACAAAACACAAACCAAAAAGTTCTGGGGCATTAACTGCTGCACTGCAAGAGAAATACAATCAACCTGGGAAGGAGAAGAAGGCAAAAGCTGATGAAATTTAGAGTTTAAAATAAAGTATATTCTTATTGTTTTCAAAAGAAACTAGTAATAGAAGTGCTAAAAGATTTAAAAGGAAGAAAGTTCGTATCATGAGGCTGGTCACAAACATTCCAATACAACAATTTGTTTTTAAAAGATGACATTAATACAAAATATAACCAAATGCAGAGGTTCAATGTATTAAATTGGTGATTGGCAGCTAAGATCACGTTCTTGTAATCACAGGTTGTGAAGAGATCGTGTTCATAGTTTAAGAAGATTATCTTGCAATAGCTGAGTAGATGATTCCTTTTTTTAAAAAAATTCAGCCCTAGAAACTAAAGGCAGTAGAAAACTTCTAGCAGATATAATATCTGACAAGAAGTCTGCTGCAAAGCTGAATTTTTTTTAAAGATGAGGGGGAATTTTCTTTCCATGATGTAATGGCAAAGCAGAAAACTCAGCTACTGACTTGGATGCTGATGGCCATGCCACAAAAATTGCCCTAAATGTCTCCATTCTATCCAGGGTAGTTATTCAAATTCAGATAGATAAAAAATAAAAACCAAAATACCTACAATGCATGTAGACCCACAGAACTGAAACTAAAAAGCTTCACACTACAGGGTTCAAGAATCAAGTCTGAGGTAGAGGTTTTTGCACTGCCCTACAGCATGCTATGAAAAATTAGATGTGTTGACCTCAGTCTTGAGCCAGAAAATAATGACAAAGAAAACACTGGGGTTTAAACCCATTTTCCCACATTCTGAGCACTTCCTGAACAAGGAGTTGTGCAAATCCCATTAGTTCATCCCAATGATAATTTAAAAATGGAAAAATTTAGAACACAAGAAGAAGCTTATTCAAAGCCTATCAGAGTTGATGCCTTTTTTTAAGATTTTTCAGGGAGAAAAGATACTGGAAGAAGGGGATGCAAACAGACAGATAACAGTAAATGAATGGCAAACATTAAATTATGGCATTTTCTTAGATTTTTTTGCATTTGCCTTCAGGTCTGTGTAGTCTAACCTTTGAGGGGTGTGCACTGGGTGTAGTTTTTAAACCTCCCCTCGCAAACCAGGTGAGTGTTGTAGCTGCAGCCTTTAAGCACCTGTCTGTGCAGAGGTGACCTGGCATCACTAGAGCCATGCCTCTGACCCAGCCAGACCTAAGCCAAGGTTAACACACTGGCAGTCAGAGTCAGTCCTGAGTAGGGACTCACTGGCCTGCAAAAGCACACAGAGATGTGTTCTCTAACTCCAAGTTACTGGACACCTCCCAACAGTTTATATGAACTTGCTAGAAGGAATGCTGACTTGACCCTTCTTGGCCTTCCAAGCACCTTTAATTACAAAACAAACCCAACCCAACAGTTCCTGCGTGCTTTGGAAAAGTATCCAACACCTGCATCAGCTGTATCAAGTTTCTGATGCTTCACAGAAAGAAAATAATCAGGTTGTGGTATTTGTATTCTTAAATTCCCATGAAATTCCACCTAGGCTTGGCCAACTCATAAACTGCTAAATCCTCTTGCTTCTTTCCAGAGACAATAATAAATAACTGCATGTTCTAGTTCTGTCACCCTCCATTTCTTAGCCTTCTGTAATAGCTCTAGCAAATACAAACACATGTGGATACTGTTCATTTTTAAGAGAAAAAGGCTGTATTGTTATCTAATAAAATGCTATAAATGCATTTAAATTTATATATGTAGTCATGACTTATTGCACCAAATAGTTTTTAGAATTGTAAAAAGATTTAATACCTGGTCTGATTCTATTTAACCTTAATTATTGAAAATAAGATTCAGCAGCATTATTTAAACAAAACCTCCTCCCTCCCAACCACTATATATTCTTTGTCTGTACTTGTGCACCTCTGGCATCGGGGTAGCAGCACAAAACAAAGACCCAGTGGGTTTGTGGAGTCTTATATTGGAAGTCTAATACCACAAGAGACTGGGCTTCCTGCTCAGATTCCTACTGAGGAGAGCAGGGGTCTACATGGAGTTCCCTACAAGCCAGGTGGTGTTCAGTAAGTGTCTGGACAACTCTTAGGTTTAACTTTCATGTTGCCCTTTGTGGAGTCACAGCTTGGACCCAATGATCCTCATGGATCCCTTCCAACTCAGGATATTCTGTGATTCCATGATTCTATCAAGACCAGGTAATTAAAAAAAGTCCTATAAAAGTATTTTATCATATAGTCTGCTTCAGTATTTGTGTGCTGTGCAAAGCAGAACAGCAGGAAACATGTTGCTCTTGCAAAGATTAAAAAAAAAAAGACAAAAAGCTTAGACATAAACCCCACAATGCTTAATTTGAAGCATATTTAAAATGCCATACACTAAGTCACTGGTGCTCATTGTGAAAATAGCAATTATGTGCTGGATTTAATGAATGCCACAAACACTTCCGAACTGGGATATATGTACCCAAGTAACAGAAAATTCAGAAGCAATGTAAAGGAGAAATTTTGTGCTGTGAACCACAGCATTCAAGGTCACTGAAATCCTTGATGTTACAGAACTGTTGTTTAACAGTAATACTAACATTCATGATGCACGTATTTTAAGTTGAAAACTTCCATGAAAGAAAAAAAATTAGAACAGGCCAACAAAACCCCATTTATAACTAAAACATTTTAATAACTTTGAAAAGTACGAATAGAAGTCCAGGACATTTTTTCCCTCCTTATCAGACTCCTACGTTTCCATTCAAGCAGCTGACATTGATTTTTCCCATTTGTGCATAGCACCACATAATTCTGCTGGATGGAACCCTGACAGATGGAATCCTGTTTTGTACCACATAACTGAATGGATAAAATGTCAGGAACACATTAAAGACATGACAACATAATTCCTCTATTAATAACTTACTTTTCAAAACATCATTTGAATCTAGACATTTCCCGGTTTAAAATTTATTAGTGTGATAAGATTATTTAAGGTCATTTTATTTTTCCTTCTCAGCAATGGAATTTTACTCTTTAAAATTTCTCAAGTCTTGTTCCCATGGACATCTGCTTTCGTCACCACCCTATCATAGATGCTCTTCTTTAACATCATGGTAGCCTTGTACATGAGAGGAGATGGAAATGCTTTACTCGGCATCGCCTGCTCCCCTTTACAGACTTCACTAAGCATTGCTAGAGAAACTAAAGATCACGACGGCGCAATTTGTGAGTTTTTATGTAAGATGAGAAACAAATGGACATTATCCCTGCCAAGATATTGCCAAGCTGAGTTTGCTGCCACAAGATTTCCCAACTCTTCAACGAAAAAAAATCTGTAATTTTTTTTGCATGCTCCAAGCTCATCTCTGATTGCAGCAACCTGCTTTAATGCGGTATAAATCAATTTTAACATGTTTGAAAGACCTCATTAAGGCTTAATGAAATTTTATTTGCCCTGTATATATTATTAAGAGCAGGACGAATTTTAGAATGAAAACAAGCAATTTAAATAAGGAATTTAAACACTGGTGCACCATATGCAGAAGACTCATGTACCTCACGAAGTTAGATGGAATTCTCTTTATATTCTTAAGAAGTACATGAATCAAAAAGCATTTGAAAGATATTCCTGTTCATTTAGTCATTAACCACCCTGCATTTCAAACTAGGACTTTTCCTGTAAGAAAGGAAACACTTCAAGTTCTCTGGGTCTGTAATTTATCTCAGAAATTAACAGATTAAAAGCAGATATTGCCGAACTTGACAAAGAGATGTCAAGGTACCCTGAAAAGAAAGAAAAAAGGGGATAGGAGGAGAAATTAAAAAAGCAAGTAAATTATTTTCCACTCAGAGGTGCAAGCTCCTATTCAGAAAGCAGCTATTGTAGTCCAGTGGAAGGTGTCCCTGCCAATGGCCCCGCCAAGGGTGTTGGAGCTAGATGGTCTTTTAAGGTCCCTTCCAGTCTGAACAATCTAGTGATTCTGCTCAGGGGCTCAATCATTATACAACAAATACAATACTGTCCTTATAAAAGATGACATTCAAAGCATTTTCTATAGATATGACATTTAAATATTTAAATATTTGTGTTCAAAACCCTGCAGCTAATGACTTTGTGTACCATATTTAACATCAAAGTACCTTGCTGCTGTTCCTCCTCTTCTTCACTTGATGAAGCCAAATAAGCTTGAAAATCCATGTCAAGAAGCTCCTCTTTGTTAAAAGTTCTGCTGAGTGATGTTACTCGCTCGTGATCTGTCTCATCCCATGTGATATCTACCTTAAAAATAAGAATGACAGTTGTAGAAGCTGGAACAATAAAACTAAACACTGTAACGCTGTCTTTTTAAGGAAAATGATTTTATACCTTCCATTCAAGGCACAATATAAACCTGTTAGTCATGCTCTCTACAACAACTCACCATAATAACCATTTAGTAACATCAATTTAATTATAACATTTTGGAATTTATTCTACAGTCAGTTGCAACGAGTTCGAGCTACAAGAAGAACTGAAGAAATCTCCTCATGCACCGAATGGTTCTGTAACAGCAGGTCCCATAACACAAAACCTCTGTAAGCCAAATTTCCTTTGTGGCAGCAGATACTGGTGTTGAAGCAGCCACCAACCCCTCTCTTTTCCTCTTCCAGCAGCAATTCAGTGCTAGAATCACATATGGATTGCAAGGGGGACAATGAAAGTGTTTGCGCAACTGCACCCTCAACCAGAACGTGAAACAGATCTGACTGAAAAATGATCCAGCAGAAAGTACTTACTTCTCAACTAATCACTTCTCCAATCTGGTTCACTTCATGGCCAGATGGAAATTTTGGCTGTCAGTAGGACAGCGTAGGAATGAATTGCTACAAGGAGGGGAAGCAACTGTTGAAGCCTGGCATTACCATCAAAAAGGCTCTTACTGATTTATACACTAACATCCATTTTAGGACAATTAAAAGATATAACTGTAAATAATAAAGTAATTTCATGTGCAACTTGTCATAGAGATACAGTGAGGTCAAAATTCAGTATTTAATTTGTAACAGAGAAGCACAATCTCTTTTAAAATCCAAATCAGCGTTGCAACTTGTGGGTCCATAACATGCTTAAATCTTTTCATATATTTGATGTCTTTATTTTGAAATGGTGGAGATAATCAGGAATCTTTTCCCCAGCACATATATCATTCATAAGATGACAGCAAAGCTAAACAAATAAGAAAAACATTACAAAAACACTGTAAAGATACCTTTGATGTTCCCATAGCAGCAGATGTGAAGTACTTTGGCTTATAAGCAGCTATGTTCACTTCTGAGGCTACATCTTTTGGCTTATCATCAAATGTAACATTATCTGGAATAAATCTTAAAGGCAAATAAAACATGTTCTTCTTCAAATACATTGGGAAATTGCATAGTATAAACAGTCATGGTTTACTAAGCTTTCATGAGTATGGTACATCAGCATGAAAGAATTAGCTAAAGTAAAAAGAGGGTAAGCCTGAAAAGGGAACAAAAGAAATGGACAAGTACTCCACACATGTAAGATTCACTGCCTGGCTTCTGCAGATCTGTTCCACAGGTTTTCAGTGTATAACAATACCCTGTTTGGGAAGTATTTCAGTTTTCAGCCTGGTATAAACAGGGTCACACGTGGTTTTTTTGGGTGGTTTGCTTTGTTTTAAGAACCATCTTTTCAGAAAGTTTAATATTAAAAATTTTTTTTAAAAGTGAATAAAAGAGGATTTGGAAACAGATGAATAAGAAATTCCAAACCTCTTAGGAAAGCCTGGTATATCTTGAAAATTGTAATTAGTAAGGAAAAAAAAAGTTTAAAAGACCAAAGTAATGAGTAACAATTGAAGAACTTAGTTCAAAAAAAACCAAAAACCTTGGTATACTACATGAGAAATTACTTGTGATTTTTTTTTAATCTTTGCAAATGCAATCTGATAAATAGTATTCTACAGTAAAATTTAACAAAGCAGATGATTAGGAAAATCATTGGATAATTTCAAACAGCTGTGTTTGTTGTAAAACATTATCAGTGTTTAAAATGACGAAAAGTTACATGTTCACTTAGCAAAGATGTCTTTTCCAAAATGGTCCAAAGCAAATTAACTAAGTTCCTCTAGAAAATTATTCAAAGCAAAAAAACCTTAACTTTCACTGATTTCCAAGAGTGTCTATAACAGAGGCCCCAGAAGACAAACAGGGCTTCTGTCACAACTTTTCATGATTTAGTAACTTTTCTGCTTAGACTGAAAGGGGTTTTTTGCAACAAAAGGAAATACTAACAATAAAGCAAACCACAATTTAAAATCCCTTCTTCCCTCAAACATGACTTTTGAAATATTAGAGCATCCAGCTCATTCACAAGGGCTAACATATCTATTGCAGCTTTGTGACAACAGCAGCAATAACCTTGCCCTGTGGTAAGGAATCCTGAAAAAGAGCCACTTCTGGACCCTTGGGGAGAGAGAAAAAAGCAACAGTCTGTTGTTCCGTTTTCTGAATCCTATCACTTCACTTAATTGTACCAAAAGCTTGAAGATGTAATCAGAACATTTTATCTGGCTTTTCTGAAAATAATCTCTCTACGCAGAGATCCTCCTGAACTTCCCATATTACAATAAAAATGGTCAAAAAGAAGAAAGAAGAAGCAAAGAGAAACCTAACAGCTCACTGGATGCCAAATTTATCTTCATATCTCGTTTTGGTTACAGAGTAAAGTCAAAAAAGTTTACTCCAAATTACTATAAAATGCCTTTAATTCACCCTCCCTGGCCCAACATGTAAAAATATCACCAGTGGAGTTACCTCAGGTCTATGAAAGAACAGCTACTTTCAAATTCGAGTCCATCACATTCCTCATAAATTTTACTGGCTGTTTCAGGAGAATCACATTCTACAACTGCATAGAAGTATTTCAGTCGCTTAAATTGGTATTCCCGCAGTTTTTCCCTATAAATCCTGCAAAAGTGGAGAGAAGACCAGTCAAGTGAGCTGGCTCTAACACCTTTTTATTTGCAAAATGTTTTAATTCAACTCATTAAAAACACATACCAACCAACCACTCTCCTAATCTCACAAGATTAGATATTAAACAGCACAAAGCTCCAGCAGCGTTCAGTTTTGCTCAAGTAAAAAGACTATTTCACATGGTTTTATTAAGTGTAAAATCTGTATATGACTCCATTGAAAGATCACAGGGATGAGGTTCTGTGAATCTGAAGGGCACAGGTATCACTGAGGTACCTCTGGGAAACCTGGATTTCTGTTTGTTGGATTCCAAATGCTCTCAAGCCCACTGAGCAGTAAATCTAACGCTTCAGGATGCACCTTGCTGCACACAGTGAAGGTGACCTCAGAAGGCGCTCTACGTCCATCTTACACTCCCCTGATGCACTAGAGAATGTCTTCAAAGGGATCTGCCCTTATTTTAGAAGCACCTAGATTTTCTAAATACAGGGCAGTCCAGCAGGATGCATTATACAAATATGGCCCCAATCAGGCTGCCAAACATCTGGAAATTCTGGAAAAATATCAAAGCAAAACATTTAACGAAAGTTTAAAAAAGGCAAAAAAGACATGCCTGAAGAAGTCAGGACACTGGCAGGACTGAGGAGCTCAGCCTAGGAAGCCAAGGCTGTTGCTGGTGCCACTCAAGAAATCTCAATCTGCCAATTCTTTTACTAAGTTAAGGTCTCTGTTGATTCACAGATAAGAATTTTGACAGTGAGCACTAAAGGGAGTTTACTGCACAAATGGCAAATTGTAGAGGAGAAATGCTGTTTTTTAAGCTCCCCACGTATTTGTTCCATTGATTATTCCAATGAACTACATCATAAAATTTTGAATCACATCAACAAGCAAATCTTCTCAAGTTTCATCATAATGCATTTTAAATGCACTGATAATGAACCAAGGGTTGTAAAAAAAACTCTTGAAAAAAACTAAAAAATTAAGGTGTCCACAGGACATTTCCACAAATGAACTCCTGGAAACAGGAGTTGATTGGGATTTTCACTAAGAATTAAACATATTATATCTCTCATTTGAAGGCAAAATTAAAATTAATACCCATCATCCTCTGTGGTATTCTCTGGAAGATCGAACAGTTCCACAGGTCCTTTTTGTTCTTCCTCTTTCAATCTCTCTTTTCCAAACTCCGAAGGATAAATCTACAAATACAACAACACAAAACTAAATTTTTAACTGTGACGTAACATACGCTAACTAAGAAAAAATATCTCTCCAGGCTTTTATACTTTACAGTTTTTATTTAAGATCAGTTAAGGGATCAATTCCATAAACTTTATTACCTTCCTAATTTTAATGCATGCAAAAGACAGTAGAATAACCAAACTGCCTGCTAGGAATTTTGAGACAGATGAAGAACAACAGGAACCCTGACTTTGCTCATTCTACTGTGGCCCTTTTCAGAAAGAGGTATCTGATTAAAATTTCTCCGAGAGCCGAGGCAGACACTAATAATGGAAAAATATAACTTAATTGGCCAGAATACAACCAATTTATTAGTGAGGTCTAAGGCTGAGTTATCTGCCATACAGACCACTGAAAATTAAACTAATCAAGGAAATGTAGTCTCCTCCTACCAGAACTGAGAACTTCACTATCAGTGTCAGAGAACCAGCACTGAGAGCCAACCTCATAACCATGAGAAGTCAATGGCTTTGGCCTCTAACTCTCCAAAATACATGCCTTTTACAGCAAGTTAAATTGCAACACAGTTTATCTTTAAACACATTAATATTTCTTTTGGTTCTCTACAGCACTGTCTTACTTCTTATTTTGTAGTCTATTTTTCTTAACAGTAAAAGTCAGTACTCCGTTTAGAAATCAGGTCTTACCTTAACAGAAAACACTGTTCCTCCTTTGGGTGTGAAAGAATTAAAGAGAGCCAGCAAATCCTTAGCCTTCAACCTATC
This sequence comes from Eulacestoma nigropectus, assembly GCA_013397775.1. Lineage (NCBI taxonomy): Eukaryota > Metazoa > Chordata > Aves > Passeriformes > Eulacestoma > Eulacestoma nigropectus. The sequence continues at coordinate 888,295 of VZTE01000778.1, read as the reverse complement.
CCAATCCATATTACAAACTGCCAACCTGCTTGTAATCTGAAAGAAAAGAATGTAAAATCCATAGGTTTAGTTCTTGACTGTTGTGAGGAATACACAATTCCCTAGCAGAACTCAGTGGTAAAAATCAAAGTCAGCAATAAACTTTGCTGAAAAAAATAAAAGCAGCATTGTCCTCATGACTTTTTATCACTTAAACTAGCAAAGATCAGAAGCAGCAATTACCAGAGCACATAAAAAGGACATAAATTGTGAAGCACCACAGAATGGACTGCACCAATCACAGATTCAGAACTGCAGAGACAACAAAATATCTTAGGATTTTGTTATCATTGAACATTGTTACTCTCAGGAACAACCACTATCCCTGCATTGTGACAGCACTAGAGTACTGTGATTTCTTACACCCCGATTGTGCTAGTTGTAAAGTCCTATTTCACTGTCTAATGATGTCTTAATTTCTTAAAGTGTGAGTTAAATAACTAAATTTTTGAAAAGTGAAAAAAAAACCAGTAGTGAACAAAAGCAGTACTATTTAAATTCGGGAATTTCTGAGAGGCTCAATTTTGTTTGTCCTTTCACCTGTAGACAACTTATCTATAGGTATAGGTAAGTATGCTTGGGGGATAGAGGGGATAGAGGAGATACCAGTGAAAACTGCAAGTCTCTCATTGTCAGACAATTTCATCATCACTTCCATTCTGTGACTAAAAGGCTGAAAAACCTTTATGAAAAATACTTCCACAAACTGTACGGACTCATAACATTTCTGAGTTTGTGATGTAGCAACTTTTCACACACACAGTATCGTTACCTCATCTCCACGAGGGGCATCTTTATCCAGCTCGCGCCACGAGTGCTCGATCTCTGGCTCCTTTGGAAACAGCTCGTTTAAATCCTCATCATCCTCTGAGCTCGTTTCAATGTTCCCTATGCCTCTGGCTAGATCAGGCCCACTATCACTTTCTTCATCATCTTCTGAATCACTGTCATCTTCATCCATTTCCCCATCATCTTCTGGCTCCTCTTCCTCGCCTGTTTCTCCACCATCTTCTGACTCCTCTTCTTCCGATTTTGCATCCTCACTTGTAGAAGTTTCTTCCCTTAAATGGCTTTTACATTTTACACTTCGGTCACAGATGTCTGAGCACAGAAATATAAACATTAGATACCTATTTTTATGTTAGAATTACATATGACCCTTTACAAAAAGGAAAACCTCAGGGCTTTTTCATATCTATTTCCAGGACTCCTGAAAGGTGTAACGATGCAGGAGCAAATAACAGAAAACCTCAGTGTTGCCTCTTTTGTTTGTCGAGTCTGGTCTCATCTAATTTAATTACTTTTTAGACTCACAATTGTATTATCAATCTCAACTGTAATTAAATATACTGCTATTTTATTTGTATTACAGAACCAATAGGTAGAAATCAGTTTAGTAATGGAGGCTATACACATGCACAAGCAATATAAATAAAGTTTTTCTTCAAGTTACCTGTTCTTTCTAATCCCCTCTGATATTAATGATTGATATTAATGCTGCCATGTTTACAATTTCAGTCCACAAGTTGTGATGTGCCTTCATGGTATCAGTTCACATATCTGCTGTTCAGTTTGATCAATACAGCACCGTACACGCTGTTATAAATTTTACTTTCCTAACTAACCAACAATTTCAGCGCCAACAATTAAAAGAACAGGGATGTTCACAATCTTAGTGAAGAATCAGAACTGATTCCATACAGAGCTGTCCAATCCTTCAGGAGCACTGGATCTGAGTCAGTCAGCTATTTTATAACTAATCTTGCAAAATATCTTCCATGGATAAAACAAAAGCAACAACATCCAAATAAACACAGCTGAATTCTCTTTGTTACTTGAACAACTAACCTGATTCTTTTATTTTCCCTCCTAGGGAGTGGTCCCTCCTGGGAGCTTTGACTGACTTAGTACCACTTGCTTGTGAAGACTTTTCCTTGTTCTGAATTGAAATGGATCTTCCCCCTGACGCACCTCCTTGCTTGTTTTCCCCTTCGGGTAAAATGCCCTTGTTTGCCCGAGAGCGATCAACTTCCACGGCAGTTTTCTGTGAGTCCTCTTTCAAGCTGAACTTAGATTTACTTTTTTGTCCTTTTTTAAGGTCATTTAGTTTAGTCACCGATTCACAGGTTTGGTCCACCCCTTGTTTGGTCTTTTTGCTCTCCTCCTTTGGGAGGCCACCAGCAAGGGCCTTTGCAGAATCTGCTTCTCCTTTACCTTTGCCTTTCTTTTTCTTTTTTTTCTTTACAGCAAGTTCTTTACTATCACTTTCGGAAAGATCAGAGTCAGATTCCGACAAGGCATAAAACTTCCTGAGGTTCTCTGTAGAGGTATAGTTAACAGGGCGACCTCTTTTATCCACTGTGTATCTCAGCTTGAACTTCCTGTCATGAAACATCGCTCGGAATCGCTTGTCAATCTTGACTTTACGTTCCTTTTCAGGCATCTCCCAAAACCTGGGATCCCTTGCGACGCAGCTGAACCGGCCATCGCTCAGTATTTCCTCCTGGGATGACATTTTTGATGCCATTGAAGATTTGGACATCTACAATATGGAAAAAACCCAAACATTTCTGATTAAAAAAAACCTCAACGAATTTACATACATTTAGATATGTGACTGAAAAAAAACAAGGATTAAACAAAGTCGCATTTCTAACCTATACCTAAAAAGTTCTTTCCAAAGGCACATATGGCAATTTCAGAGCATCACACGCCACGTGGTTGGAAGAGATCATCTGGTCCAACATTTCTTGGCAACAGTATTGTGTATACAAGATGGCCCAGCACTCTGTCCAGCCAAATCTTGTAAGTAGGAATCCACTGCTTCTCTGGGGAGATTATTCCAATGGCTGAATGTTCTCATTGTGGAAAACTTTCCTCTTGTATCTAAACGGAATCTCCCCAGGAATAACTTATACCCATTACCCCTTGTCTTTTAGTTGTGACTCCTTGTAGAAAGAGGGTCTCCATCTTCTCTGTAGCCACGTTTTAAATACTGGAACATGGGGATAAGGTCTCCCCTGAGCCTTTTTTCCTCAAGGCTGAACAACCTCAGTTCTCTTCGCCTTTCCTCACATGGCAGCTTCCCAGTCCTTTGGTCATGCTTGTGGCTCTTCTCTGGACCCTCTCCAGCCTGTCCACATCATTTTTGTACAGCAGGAACCAAAACTGAACACAGAATTCCAGATGTGACCTGATAAGCACCAAGTGGGATAATGATTTCTTTACCTCTGCTGGTGATGTCTGGTTGATGGAACCCAGCACCGGGTTGGCTTTGCTGCAGCAGCAGATTTAAACAAGTCACAAATAATCCTGTGCCTACCACAGTCTCAGCCACAAATCTTTGCTTTGTCAGCTGTCCTGGCAGCCCACAAACCCCCTGTGCCCCGGGCTGCATCCACAGCTCCATGGGCAGCAGGTGAGGAAGGGAATTCTGCCCCTCTGCTCTGCTCAGGTGAGAGCTCACCTGAACTGCTGTGTCCAGATCTGGGGTCCCAGCACAGGAAGAACACGGAGCAGTTGGAGCAAGTCCAGAGACCACCAAGATAATTAGAGAGACGGAGTTCCTCTCCTTTGTGAAAAGACTGAGAGATTGAGATTGTTCAGCTTGCGGAAGAGAAGGCTTCAGGAGACCTAACTGTGGCCTTCCAGTATCTGAAGGAAGCGTACAAGAAAGACGGAGAGGAACTATTTACAAGGGTCTAGAGCAACAGGACAAAGGGGAGTGGCTTCAAACTATTAGAAGATTGGTTTAGATCAGCTAGGAGGAAAAAATTCTTCACTGTGAGGGTGGTGAGGCACTGGCACAGGTTGCCCAGAGAAGCTGCGGATGCCTCATTCCTGGAAGTGTTCAAGGCCAGGCTGGATGGAGCTCTGAGCGACCTGGTCTGGTGCAAGGTGCCCCTGCCCACGGGAGAGGGTTTCGAACTAGGGAGCGTTTGAGATCTCTTTCAACCCAGGCCATTCTATGATTCTACGATAACAGATAGACCGGGGCTGCAGACACATCCCTCCGTGACTCCCCACCGGACCCACACACAGGACGTTTGGCGAGCTTAGCCCGGTGCCCACCGCAGCTACAGCCTACCAGCAGCACCAGGTGCGCCGAGACGGCTACAGCCCCCGAACCCGCTCCGTTCCCGACCCCAGCGACGGACGCGGCCGCAGGGAGGAGCCCAGAGGAAGCCGCGCTCGCACCGACCGTGCCCGGTGCCCGCCGCTCCCTCACGGCGCCGCCCGCACGCTGCACGCCGCCACCACACCGCCACTTCCGGCGGCGCTACGGCGGCCGCGGCGGGACACGGCTCCCCCTCCCTCAGGGCGCATGCGCAGAGGGGCGTGCGAGGCCGAGCCGATGAGGGGCCTGGCCCGGCCGGCGCTGAGGGCGCGATGGTGCCGCCGGCTCTGGGCGCTGCCGGCGCGGGCCGCTGCCGCCGCTGCGCCTCCTCCTCCCGCCGGAGCCTCGCCGGGCTCGGGCGCGCTGAACCCGTTCGACCGTCGGCTGAAGCGGAAGCAGAAGAACTGGGCGGCGCTGCAGGCCGAGCCCGCCAAGTGCGATTACCTGCGGGAGGAGGTGCGGGGCCGGGGCGGGGTCACCTTGAGTGCTGTGGCCAGTTCTGGGCCCCGCAGTTCAGCGGGGATATTGAGGAGCTGGAGCGGGTCCAGAGAAGGGCAGCGGGGCTGGTGGAGGGGCTGGAGCACAAGTCCTCTAAGGGAGCTGGGGGTGTTTAGCCTGGAGAAAAGAAGGCTCAGGGTGGCCTTAATCACTCTCTACAATTCTCTGACTGGAGGCTGTAGCCAGGTGGGGGTCGGTCTCTTCTCCCAGGCAGCCACCGACAGGATAACAGGCCATCGTCTCAAGCTATGCCAGGGGAAGTTTAGGTTGGACATTAGGAATTTCTTCACAGAAAAGCGTGATTAGACATTGAAATGAGCTTCCGAGGGAGGTGGTGGAGTCACCGTCCCTGGAGGTGTTTAAGGAAAGACTGCACATGGCACTCAGTGTCATGGTTTAGTTGACAAGGTGGTGTTTACTCATAGGTTGGACTTGATGATCTCAGAGGTCTTTTCCAGCCTCATTGATCCTGTGATTCTGACCGCCGGCTCTTCCCCCAGGTCGGCGGCAGGATCGCGGACCGGGTGTTTGACATCACCAGGTGAGCCCCGCCGAGTCCCGCACCCTCCCCTCACCCCCAGGGAGAAGTGCTGGATGCGGAGCGCCTTTCCCCGCGGTACCACAGAAGGATGCTCGATGGGCTGAGTTCAGTAAGGCCCTTAGAGATTAGCAGGTGAAACTTGATATAGTCTAAAATTAAAAATATTTTAAGAGTTGGTTATGTTCTGTGTTGCTAATCTTATCCTTTAGAACGTTTCCTCTCGCTTTGGATGTTGGCTCTGGAAGAGGTTACATAGCTCAGCACTTAACCAAGGTACTGTCTCTTCATACTTAGAAGTATTTAAGGGAAGGTCATATGTGTTCCTCCCTTTCACACAGGGCTCTGTTACAACTTTAAACAATTATCTGAGTCTTGATGAGGTAAATCTTCCCCCCCTCTACCCCTATACCTGTAGTTATAGTTCAAAGCTGTGTGTTGTGCAGGCTATTCTTAATTTATTGCCACTGAAAGCTTGACAAATGGTAGTGCAAGGGAAGTTATCTAACAGTTAACTTTTAGTTTTGCATAGGAATTTGCTTGGTTTTTTGGTGAATCTATTGGCCACAGTTAGTTGTTAAAAACAAGTGTCATTATGGAGGCTTTGAAGCCATTAACAGTTTACCCTTCATGAACCACACTGTAAGTAAAGGTGCTTCCTTGGCTGTTAATCCATGGTTTCTATTTAACTAAACTTATGCCTAAAATTACAGAATGTGTTTTCTGTCACCACTTCTGCCTCAGCTGTTCTCCCTGGGAGCAGGTGCCATGTTGGGTGGGGAAAAGTGCTTTCTGCTTTATATAAAGCTTTTATCAAGAGTTAAGAGGACTCTTTGTAACTTATTATAAATAGGTGTAAGTGCCAAAAAATTACTTATGTCCATTTAAAAAACAATTTAAATATTTAATAGACTTTTAAAATTTTATTTCAGGAAACAGTTGAAAAACTTATTCAAGCTGATATCGCAGAGAATGCTTTAGTAAGTAGCTTTTTGAATGCTACAGTGCTTCAATTCTGTAATACAGGAAATCAAAAGAAGTGAGTTTCTGATGAGTTGTTTGTCTTGTAACCCAACATTAGAAAAATGCTATAGAATCTGAAATCCCGACGGTCAGGGTGGTAGCTGATGAGGAATTCCTTCCTTTCAAAGAAGATACGTTTGATCTTGTTGTTAGCAGCTTAAGGTATGTATTAATAATTTATTTATTTCGTTTTGTTTAAGTTGTTAAGAATGTTCTTTTCAGAGTAGCTTTAAGAAAATGAATCCAACAAAGATTACTAGTCCCTTAAAAAGCAGTAAGAAATGTACTTGCATCGTTAATATGAGCATGCATTAGGAAAAACTGCTATCCTGATGATTCTTCCTGTTTTGCTTGTGTATTTTCCTTCAAAACACTTGGAGCTTCTCTCTTTCCTGCATTTTGACAAACTAGTCTCCAGGACTTGCATTTTCTCAAACAAAAAAAAAGAAAGAAAAAAGTGCTATGTGGATACACTTTGGTTCTTGTTTAGTATCAGTTTTAATCAGATGTTTCAGCATGGTTGCAGCTTGAGAAACCAGTTTGTGGCTTTGGCTCCTGAAATGTACTTCGCTCATTAAAATTACTCACATTCCCTAAATTTGACTTAATCTGAAATTGTAAAATGTACACTTCTGTTCTTTCAGTTTACATTGGGTGAACGACCTTCCTAAAGCTTTCAGAGAGGTAAGAAACTGTTTTTTGGTACTGTAAGTCAGCACTTGCCATTATTTGCATTGAGAGCACTCTGTATTTCCAAGTCTTCTTTAAATAAGAAGCACAGAAATAACTGATGTTGCACACAAGTATTTTTTGCAATACTTTTGGCAGTTTGAGGAGCATCAGTTGATATTGCTACTCATTTGCTCCCTCAAATCAGTTTGGAATAAATAACTGAAACAACATGTTTATATAATGTTTTGGATTCTCCACAGCTGAGATCATGGTAACTAATGTCACCTGAGGCAGTGCTATTGACTTTTATTGTTGTTAGCTCTTGCTATTTGTAGTACAATACTGCACTTCTCCAGAACTGCTTTATGGAGCTTGAGTTATTTTTATGTCTCAGCTGTTTATTTTGAAATACAGCTTTGATCAAGGCTTTTTGATTTTGAAATGAAGCAAATACTTGTTGAGGACAGAATTTTTTTTTTTTTTTTTCAGTAACAGTTTTGGTCATTTTGGATTAGTTCAGCTCTTTCCTGCAGATGTAAACTTTAGTCAAATCAAAAACATGGAGCAAGAACAAGGAAAACATTAAACAGTTTGCTGTTTTTTCCATTTATTTCAAATTAATCAGTCATTGCAGTGCTGTCCTATCACCTGTTGGTAGGAATAGGACTATCCTACTGTTACTGAAATAATGAAAATCAATTGAAATGCATTCAATACTTGTATATTTCTTTCGAAGTATTTTTTATAATTTTCACTGGAACTTAAGTATTCTACAGAGTGTCAAATACTCTCTCCCACAGTAAATATAACTGACGCTGTCTCACAATGAGCAGGGAACTGGGCTTCTTGGCCAACTTTCATGATTTCCTGTGTTGGTACTAGTGTCTTTAACTACTGGAAACTGACTTTAACTGCCTGATTTTCTTACCTGTCAGTTAAAGGCTTTTTATTAGCACAGAAAAGGTAGCTTGATTAATACTTAATTTTAAAACTATTGAAAATATTTTTGTTTCAGAAGTGCTGGAAGCTTTTGCTGTCTTGTTGGCCTGATTATGTAATCGGGCTCTTCTGGATGTCTAAACCAGCAATCATTTCCAATTCTTAAAGAAAAAGAAAAAAGCATGAATTTATTGGCCTTCTCACTAGGAAAGGGGCTAGAACTTAGGAGACCAGAAAGCAGCTTGTCAGCGTTGATGTTTGAGTTATGATACTGCTGTTCCGGCAAGTTAATAATAAGTAATGGTAGATATAATAAGAATGGCATTACTCTGTTGTCTCAGAAGTGCAGAGATCACTACTGGAAACTAAAGCCTCCATTTCTCTTAAATTAAGCCATTAAAAAGTGCTTTTGCTGCTCTCAGAAAGTAAAAGTAAATAGCATACTTATCTTAATCTACCCTCCTTTTAGAAGTAAATTAATTGAGAATATTGTTTTAGGAGTATTCTGCTGAAAATAGTTTCACCCTCAATTTCCACAGTTTGTTCCATCTTTCCTGACTGTAAATGTAATTTCTGAGGATTTACTCTTGAAAATCGAAAATAGTCTCTCTTCAGACAGAGTATTTGTTTGCAGTGTGACCAGAAGCCGTGGCACAGCTTGTCCCGCAGAACGCAGTCAATATTAAAAGTCTGTTACAGCTCTTATAATGATTGCTTGAGTTCATTAAGAAAAAAAGTGTAAGAACCGCTTAGTTATGTAGGCTTCGTGTAGAAAAGCCATGACCTGTGTATTTCTGTGCTGTAGATTCACCAGGTTCTCAAGCCCGACGGGGTGTTCATCGGAGCCATGTTTGGAGGGGACACTCTGTACGAGCTGCGCTGCTCTCTGCAGCTGGCGGAGCTGGAGAGGGAAGGGGGGTTCTCTCCTCACGTGTCGCCGTTCACTGCCGTCGCCGATTTGGGGCATCTGCTCTCCAGGGCTGGCTTTAACACCCTGACTGTGGTAATTATAAGTAAGAGAACAATCAGGCAGAACAATCCAGAACGTTAGAGCTGCTGGAATATAAAAATTGCTATTTACTAATGTATTAAAAACATACTGCTTCCTTCTGTTTGTGGTGCAGCTTGTTGAACAGGCTGCAGAAATAGCTTGGACTGCCACTGTTTTTGGCTTTGTGGTGATTAATGGTACCAACCGAAGTGTATCTTTGGCTCATGGCCCAGTAGAATTTGGATGGTTTTCTTGGAGAAATTTCAGAGAATGTTAGACCTGCATGAAAAAATTACAGACACTTGCTCTTTCTTCTAAAACCAAGGAGAAAATAATGGCATTTAAAATAAAATTTAGTTGCATTTGGGCTACTAAGTAAAACTTTATAGAAATGTTGAAATAGTACATGCTTCCTAGAAGTACATTATTTGAGCAGAAGAGGCAGATGAATAGAATGGTAGAACGGTTTGGGTTGAAAGGGACCTTAAAAATCATCTAGTTCCAACCTCCTGCCACGGGCAGGGAATAGTTTGGTAGTACAACAAGGTTGACATAATGCTATTGATTTAGCTTGATATGCTCTAAAACTGAATTTCTCAATTCTTCTAGGATACTGATGAAATCCAAGTCAACTACCCGGGGTTATTTGAGGTTATGGAAGACTTGCAAGGCAAGTATATTCTTTGTGGAAACGTAAATGTTTGCTATATCAGTGGTGCAGACACAAAAGAGTTTTACTGTGTGTTTCTTAACTCCAAATCACAGAAACATGTGGGTTGGAAAGAACCTTTAAAGGCCATCTAGGCCAGCTCCCTGCAGTGAGCAGAGACATCTTGAACTAGATCAGGTTGCTCAGAGCTCTGTCCAGCCTGGTCTTGGATGTTTCCAGGTGTGGGGCATCCACCACCTCTCTGAGCAACCTAAGCCAGTGTTTCACCATCTTCAATACAAAAAATTGCTTTCTTAAAAAAAATACAAATAAATCTTACTGCAACAGGGGAAGCATTAGGTTTTTTCCTGCTATCTAGTGAGTCGGGAGATTATGCCTGTCAGGAGATTTGTGTTGGGAAACATCAGTCAAAGACTTGCTACATCGTGGTCTGTTGTGATTGTTCTGCTTCCCTGGGGTTCCTGTTCTGCATGAGCCTATTCAGTGTAAGGTGCAGAAAAGCCCTTAAAGGGAGACAGAAGCCTGTATCCCACACGCTGACATTTCCTGTGAGCCTTTCTAATTACCACGGCATTCAGCAAACTGCTTTGGTTTGGTGAGAATAAATACACCCTTAATTTGGAGTCTGCTGAGGAACCGCAAACAATTGAGTAACGATTTTGTTGATATTCTGATTGCGTTGGTCATGGATTGTAAAGCAGTCATTCACATGCAGTCTGTTGTTACTGACTGCAACTCAGGGCATTTCTTGTCTGGATCGACTGCTGTTTGGAGTAATTCCTTAATGGAAAGGCAACTTTTATTCTAAGCAGAAACGTTCAGATGCAGTAAGTGATTAAAAAGATTAGAATTGTGGTTATTTTATTTTGTATTTTAAATCTCTTGGAATAGTAATTTTAATGATTATCTGTTAGAACAATACAGTGATGTGTCTGAATAAACACTTTGTACTCATTCTTAAGGTTAGTTATACTTATAACCCTAAATTTTTGAGGACTCAGGCTGAAGAAGGAATAATTTGAAATGATTCTTAGCAATGCAAACTGTAAATTGCAAAGCACAGGAATTAAAAGTTTTGGATTCTTACACCTAAGAAACTCACCTAATGATTTGTGGTATGTTCTCCCTTACGGTGAAGTGCAGAGGATTCTGTACTTAACTCTGGTTTAGTAAGAATCTGTCCTTAGTGCATGACACTTAACTCATGGCATGTGCTATATCTTCTTTTTCTTAAAGCTGAAACATATTTTTAGGTATGGGGGAGAGTAATTGCTCTTGGAATAGAAAACCTCTGCTACACAGGGAGACAATGCTGGCAGCTGCTGCAATATACCAAGGTCAGTATTTGAAAGGTAATGAGTTTGTCTAAAATGACTTTAAGAACATTTTTTCTGTGTCTTTTCCTATGACATTTGTGTAAAAAAACCCAAAACAAACCCAAAGCAAAACCAAAAACCCCAAATACTTCAGAACAAAATGCCATTATCATAAGCTATTTTTAGCCTTAATTATATTGCCAGGATTTGAACTATATTGATGCACCAGTATGAGATATTTTTATTGTCCCAAATCTTTCACCAGGAGTCATTATGATGAATATGTCACGCTTAGTTCTGATGTTCTGAGAACTAAATGTTTCTTAGAACTGACGGTCTGCACCTTTTCTCTCTCCGTTCCTGCCCTAACAGAAATGTACGGAAACAGCGATGGCTCCGTACCTGCCACTTTTCAGATCTACTACATGATTGGCTGGAAATACCATGAATCACAGGTAATGTGAAGCTCTTATTTTCTCTTTGAAGGTACTATTTAAATAAGTGATGTTTTGAAACCTTTTTGCAAAACATTTTAATTCAAAATTAGCCCTTTACATACTTTTTTCTTCTGTTTTTTTTTTTTTTTCCCCTTAGGCAAAACCAGCCCAGCGAGGCTCTGCAACAGTTTCATTTGGAGATCTGGCAAATATAGAAGGACTTCTCAAAAGAGGAAAAAAATAGTTGTTCATCAGAAATAATAATTGTCTTGAAACTTCTGTAAAACTTCTAATTGCAGACAGTCTTCACTTGTGCTTATTTAGTGATGACATCCTGAAATGGTAATAAAGTACATGCAGTAGAATGTTTTTGTACTGTGCCACAGCATCATCTGTGTGAAATGGTGTTAATTTTTTGTTTCTAGATAAATATTTGAGTAGTTTGTTCTCTCAAGTCTTTGAGAAAGCAATTCAACTCTCAACTTTTCATTAAATTACTATTTTCAAAAATAATGCCTCTTCCAGCATTTTGCTATCACAGGCTGCTCCAGGTATAGTTTACGTATCTTGAATGTATTTTTGAGTTATTTCTCAAGGATAGTAGATCATAATAAATAATAGTGTCTTATAAAAGTAAAGAATGGCAGCAGGTATATTTATAAGACATCCTGTAAGAGAAACTACCAGCAAATACAAAGATACAAATTATTATTGTTTTAATGGGTTGGAAAGTATGGGTAAAAAGTTACTATAAGTATTGGTTGAGATTTGAATAATTAAGTGATACTTTATCTAAATATTAGTTTAAAATTACATTTACACATTGCTTTCCACTTTTCTATGTCAGAGGCTAAAAAGTGAGAAGAGTTAATTTCCTCCTTAGCTATGCCATGGAGCTATGACTTTTTCTGTCTATAACTGCATTGCCAGAAATTGATATTAATTGCAACTATGACCCATTAATATGAGAAGTTTAGAAAAAAAAATCTGCCCAAAGATTTTTTTGATTGTAGCATTGATAGAGATGGGGAGAAACAAAAACGGTGAAGGCTATATAACCAAATATACAATTCAATAAGTTTTATCATAGTATCTGAGTGCTATATCAATACTGGTGGAACTAAAGCCTTTTTAAGCTTATCTCCTAGGCTTTTTTAGGATTATCCACCAGGTGGAGTTTGACAGAACTTGTGTGTGGCACAAACCCAACAGGCCAGGTAGGCAGAAGCCTTCCTATCTGTAAGGTCCTGATTTGGGGGGTTATTTTAACTACCAGGCTTTGACTTTGAATAAGAAATGGGCAGAGAAGGTACAAATCGTGAGAAGGAGGGCAGGAATATTCTGACCTGGTTTTGCTTAACAAGCCTAACCCAAAATTATTCGAGGGAAATGAGTTCATCTTTCGTCTTCTTAGAAAAGAACAGTAATGCTCTTGGAGAAAGGGGGAGAGACTCTAAATGGTCTGATAACCTTTAAAGCCCTCTAAAGACTAAATCTAAAACAAGAGCTTGTTTCTGTGAAAGCCTTTTTTTTTTTTAGTACTAAATCAGTGGACTCAATACAAGATACTGCATCTCTCTTCAGGTCTTCTCTGGCTTAAATAAAATTCCCTTGTTTCTGGAGGAATCTCTGGTTTCCCAGATGTAGGTTTCTGTGAAGTTGTGTCAAATTAATGTAACTTTATAAATCATTGCTTTAGTAGGTTAATTTCCAGTCACTTGAGCTGGTGGTTGTGACTCAGACATGTTAAGGGAATGAGGAGGTGGAATGTGCTGGGTAAATGTTAATTGGAGAAGTGCTCCTACTGTGCTCCTTTGAAGTACTCAAGTTATGGAGAAAATGAAGGATTTCCAGTTCTTTGATTTCGTATTTCATAGATGGCATGCATAAATAATAAAGTGTTTTGGTAGTGGGGAAACATACCTTCTGAACAGGGAGAAAAGATGAGTAGTTCTCTTCCTTGCACTTGGGGGGGAAAAAGGTGTAGGTACTTCATTAATTTGGAAAAGGGCTGGGGAGTAATAGAAGTAAGGAGTAGTAAATATGCCATTGGAGCAGTGTGGGTTGGAATTAGGGGACATGTAACAGGCAGGCAAGGTGTTCATTTCCCTGGCTATGTTTGAATAACTGTCTTTGTGTGGGTTTTTAACTGTTATTATGGGGTTTTTTTCTGTAGTACTTCTTGGAATTCTAGGTTACTCCTGGTTTGTACAAGTTGCTTGAATAAGTAACTTTGAAAACACTTCATTTACTATGAACAGATGTTTTTGTCACAAGGCTCTGTTTCATTTTAATTATTTTTCAGGTTTAAGTCTTTATGGCTTTCTAAAATTGTAATGAAGGAGAATGTGGTTGCCAGTTGCTAGCCTAGTACTTTATGTATGCTGAGACTCAGCTTATGCAGAGTAAGTAACTTCTAAAAAGTAGTTGCAAAAGTGACGTAATGTCTCTTGTAAGCTTAGTTAATTTAAAAAATCTTTATGCATAATACAGAATATTTTTCTCCTGATTACAGAATGAGAAAAGAATTCAAGGAGATAATTATTTTGATTAATCAAAAGCTAGGAGCCCATAAATAAAATAAAAATAAGTTTAGAAGAAGCATGGTTGCACTTAATGAACATGAGGTTTTTTTATTTTAGGGTTTGAGTCACAGATCAGTGAGTATATTTGGTCTGTGTCTTTGGTTACAAGATCTGTCAATGTATAGTTTTATTCAAGTCTGTTTAGGATAAAGGCATGAGATCCTATACTTTGAAGACTAAGAATTTGTGAAGTTAAAACATGAGAGGATTCTTCATTACCTCTACTTTATAAATATGTCATCAGCAGAAGTACAGAAGTGAACCATACAAGAATAAATTTAGCTGTATTTCTTTACACTGTTTAAAAAAGAAAAATATGAATGACTCTCTTCTAATGTTTTCTAGAAAAACTAGGAGCTAACACTGAGCTTTCAGTTGCAGGAGGAGAAACACACCAAGCTTTCATATGGTGTTTAATTGGAATTTTCTGAAGTAAAAACCTGATCTGGGGGATTAGATTCATTAGAGCATCTTGTTTAAGAAGCCACATTTTAGAAAGCTAGCATGTATGTTAAATCTCTTAAGTTTTCATTTGTCTAACACAAAGACTTAATACCTACTTTTCAAAAATGGGATCTATTTTTGCCCAGGTTTTGGAGACATTACTTTGGAGGACTGCAATTATTGTAGTGCTTTGATTGGAATCAGTCTGAGTACTGAGTATGTAGATAGTGGTTTGATTTCCTGAATATCTTGGGTACCTTCAGGTGAAGGAAAAGAAGAGAATAGAAAAGAAAAATAAAAACCTGAGATAGGTAAGTTTAGCTGAAGGCTACATATCAGAGTGAAGCAGAAAACAGTGAAGGAGTGCATTTGCTGCTTGTAGGGGAAATGCCTTACTTAAATCAAGTTAGAATTGAAGTGATTTGTTGATTTATTGGTAGCTTGTAATTAACTGTTAGTCCATGAACTATATGTGCAGGATTAATAGCAGCAATATAACAGATAAATTACTTAGTAGACCCTTACAAAACCTTAGTAAACACTTTCACATACCTAAACACACTCCTACAGCAACCCCCACCCCCAAATTTGTAGGTAAATGCTCACCCCTGTCCCTTTATCTGGAGGTTTCAGTGGTATGAGGCCACCCTTCTCAGAGTATGTTATCCTGTATATCTTAAGAGATGTGGATGCTGTAGCTGCATACTCACCTGGGCTGTTCCTATCACCCACTAATCCACCCAGCTGTTGGGGCAGCACCCCAGAGGTGGCACTCCAGGAGTGACCTGTGCTTGTTGCACCCTGTGCTCTCAGCCCCCTGCCAGGGGAGGGTGTTCCCTCAGGCCTCCACAGAGCTTAAGGTGCCAGGGGCACCTTCTTGGTATCAGACCAGGTTTTCACTGCTTTTTTCTACCTGTTACAAGTGTTAGGGCTTTTTATATTCGATTTTTAAGCTGATTTTTCTTTCCCACCTGAGGTCTCTTGGTAACTGCCTGATTACTATTTCGTGTGGTTGATGGTTATTTTCATTTTCAGACAATCTCAGCAGATTTTGAGCAAACAGCCTCTCAGTACTGGGAAGGGTGTTTTGTTCACACATGTTGCACTTGTATTTCCATCATAGCAGCTGATGTCCAGGATTTTCTGCCACTTTGTATTCCATGTAGGTTTCCGCCATTATTTGGAGCTGTTTCTTGGGATACAACGTATGTTGATAAAGGAAGAGACAAATTCCTCAGAAATAGTGTTCCTGTTTGGAACCTTATTTTGAAGCAGTGAATGATGAATACTGGAAATCTTAGTTGGCCTCAAATTGTTCATGATAGGCCAGAATACATTAAAACTTACAAGTTTTCTAATAATAATATGTAAAATAAGGAAGTTTCATTGTTGTCATGCTAATAAATCCCAATTCATGCATTTGTTTTTCTGCATTCTGTAGGCATTCCTTACAGTTTGTACAAGCTGAAGAGCAGCTTAAAGCTGAGATCTGCACATTAATGTGTGATTTCTCATCATTGATTTACTCTTTTAATAGTGCACCCATAGTTTGTGTGAGTACACTAAGAAAACAAGTGTACAAACGAAGAATAAAACTGCCCTTGTGAATTTACCATGAAAAATTTCCGTACTTCTGATGAAATACAATTTCTGGTTTCATAGATGACAAAACTACAGGGACCGAAATACATTGGATACATTTCAGCAGCCTTCCAGTACTAAAGGGGCTGCAAAAGAGCTGGTGAGGGACTTTTTAAGGGCATGTAGTGACATGGGGTGATGGCTTTAAACTGACAGGGGCTGGGTTTAGATTAAATAACAGCAAAAAAATTATTCCCTGTCAGGGTGGTGAGGCCCTTGAACAGGTTGCCCAGGGGAGCTGTGGATACCGCATCCCTGGAGAAATGTTCAAGGCAAGTTGGATGGGACTTGCAGCAACCTGGTCTAGCAGAAGGTCTCCCTGCCAGTGGCAGGGGTTGGGAACAAGGTGAGCTTTAACATTTCTCTCAACCCAAACCATTCTATGATCCTATGTATAGAATACTGCCTTTTTAGCCAAATTAACAACGTAAAAGAAGGTATTATTTGACTCGGTACATGCATTAGTTTAAATGGTTTGAATCTCTAACCTTGAACTTTTTACATCTGAAATAAAGCACCCTAATATTAAAATATCACTTGTTCTGTGGAAATACTAGCCAAAATGAACAATTTACTATGGGAATCTACTGGGTAACAGGTCTAAGAAGTAGTAACTTAAAGTTTTTGTTGATAGTGGAATTGTTGTACTCCCTGAGGTTTTTTCTCTCCCTGGAATTTTTTCCTCCCAGAATTGTTTTCTGCCTAAACTGAGCCACTGATGGTTGTATGTAATGCCCATTTTTTTAGCCATTCCATCATCTTGTCTTCACAAAGTGTGTATTGCTGTAGCATTCAGGTGCCAGGGGCATCAGTTCTTACCAAAAACTACTTAAGGAATGTTTTGAAGTGGCCCATTTCTTTTTCTACCATGTATTCTATTTTTAGTTTGGTGAAGATCTATTACTTTATTCCAGTTCTAGAACTATTGATTGCTTTAATTTGATGCAGAAGTTATATTTGTTTCAGAACTCTTAATGTTACTTCCTAATGTCAGTTGCTTTCACTTCTGTAATTAAACATGTAATTCCCATCAAGTACCACTTCAGATTTGGTGATCATATTCCCAGTCAATATCTTTTCTGGCTCAAAAGCAGGATGCCCAGTCTTAGAGTAGTATTGCAGTTCTGAGGCAGCAGCTGTAGTAAGCTTTACTTGGTAAACTAATGCTGAACTTCATAGGTAGCTAAGTTCAAAACATAAGCCAAAGTCATAACTCAGTATCCACTTGACACAGATTTGCATACCATCTTGTCAATGCCTGACTTTTTGTCTGATTTTTTTTTTTTTAGCCTATAATTGTTTCTGAAATTCTAAAAGAATAGCTGAACTGGAGCTACTGCCAAGACCATTTGTTAATCACATCTCAAACAAAGCATTCCTCAGATGATTTTGCCTCCAGGATTCAACTTCGAAGGCATTCTCAGGAGGAGCTGCGGTGCTGTCGCATCACTGTTGAGTCAACAGATGTAGGGCACTTGTTTGATGCATGGATGACTGATCTTTGATTACCACCTTTCACAAAACAAACAAAAACATCTGTTCATTTATTTATATGTGAGCATTCCAAGTAGGAGTGTACAATTTTCTTTTGTTTATTTTTGTTGTGTGTGTTCTTTTTCCCTCCTGACTCACTGAATCTTCATTGTATGGAAAGTGAAACTTTGAGCACTGAATGGATTGGGTGATTGCATCTCTCTTCAGGATGTTTTACAGCATGGTGGCTGGTATTTTTTGGTACCTAAAAGTTTATTATCTCTTAGAAGATAGCTAAGCATAGAGTTTTAAATTAAATTCTATCCCAAAGATATGGCATTAAGATAATAGTATGATTATTTATTAGTCTGTGTTTGGAGCAGACTTAGTTGTTCTGCTTTAAGAATTCAGGTTTATGAACCCACAGGCTTCTGAAGTGCAGGGAAGTGTTTCCCTGCACAGAGTTAGTAAATCTTCACAAATATAAAATTACTCAGTCCCTGCACTCCTTTCTGGCATTTTCTGCTGGACAGCTTGGCTTTGTTATAGTGGCTCTCCGAGATCTCTGAATAGTCACATAGAGACTGTGCATAAATTTAGAAGTCTTGAGAATTGAAATCAGAGCCCCTTAGCTGTAAAAAGGATCTGAGAGTTAGATCACAGAACGGGCTTGGGTTGGAAGGGACCTTAAAGCTCATCTAGTTCCAACCCGCCTGCCATGGGCAGGGACGCTTTTCACTAGAGCACCGCCCTGAGTGCTGCAGCAATACAAATGCTTCTGTGTACCTACTTGTTCAGTCTCTGCTTTTGAGTATTGCTGAATAACTCCATTTAACTGTACTGTAAATATTATTTGTTTTTGAGCAGTTAACCATCTTGAAAACACATCAACATGACTTAGTAAGTGTAACACTTGATGAATTTACAAATGAATCTTGGCATAAGGCAAATGCATTTTAACACTGCGGTTTGTATGCATGCTCCCTGCATATTTATTTTCAACTTCCAGTTGATTAGCTGCTTTGTCTTGTGTGCAGAAATGGCCTGTTTAATGCAGTGGGAAGTCGAGTAGGAGCCGGCATTTGTTAATGGATGCTTTGAACAGGCACAGTCAGACATTTTAAATTATTCTAACTAAGCAGGAATTCTAATTTATTTCTAAAGATAGAAGTACAACAACCCAATTACCTAGTTTCCTCACAGAGTGTAATGAGTACAATTAGCATAAAATTGGTCTGTAAATTTAACGAGCAATTTCTTGTGTGGACATCGAAAACCCTAGTAAAAATGTGGCAAGCTGTATTAGAGTCCATGTAGTAACTTGTTCCCGTTGGATGCTTCCTTGACAGAAGGCATTACTGTAAAATATCTATCAAATCTGTTCAGTACAAGGAGTTTTTAAAGTATTAGTTGAAACAGGCGTGCCAGTAGGTTTGAAAGTTCCTTCAATAAGAGAATTTTTTTGGCTGGGTTGGCAGTAGGTTTTTTTCCCTTTTAAAGATGGTGTTTTGACTATGAGTTCAAACTTGTAGTATATGTGAGGATGTGGCCAGTTCTCTGTGTGTAGCCTCATAATAGCTGGATCAGTTGCATAAGAATAGCTGGATCAGTTGTTCTAAATGTAGAATATCCACACAGCTGATAATAAAGATTATAAAATACTATTTAATACTCTTCAAAGTGGAAAGGGTGATGGAGTCCCACAGCTGATGCAGAATTCTCAAATCATGATTCAGGCTGGTGCCAGCACCTGTGCAGTTGGTTGGATGTAAGCAGCTGTGGGCATTTCAGAAGTTCTAGCTGATGGAATCCAAAGGATAGTTTTCCCTCCCTTCTACAGCTGATTTGTTTATCATGGGAAATTCTCTATGTGAATGTATTTTCATCTAGTACAGTAAACTGAGACGTAGCAAAGTTGCGGTGACCTGCTGAGACTAAAGTGGTGAAAATTAATGCTGTGAGAGAGAACACATACTTAGAAGAACATGAAGTTTCTTCTGCTTTGTCTGTTCCCTAGAGAGTGAATAAACAAAACAAAAAACCCAACCCTGAGGCTTGAAGATTCGGACCAAGTTTTTCAAAGTATATTTTCATTATGGATTTTTGATTTTACCCTAGTGGAAGCTGACATTACTGGAAAGAGAGATAAATGTAAAAGACTTTTCTCTAAAACAAACTTACCAATCATGAAAATGCTTTAATTCCTTCAGGAGTGCATCCATTTTAAAGGTATTTTTATCACAATATTCTGTTAGTACAATGGATAAAATTATAGCTGTGACTATGATAACAGGAACTTACTTCTTGTGCATTAGAACAGCGACTCTCTTAGGGATTTATGGCCTACCACACTTTTCCCTGCCTGATAATTTCATATAGCACACTGGCCTGCCTTCTTCTTTTGCCTTATCACTGAGCAAATGAAATAGTTTGCAGGTCCTGGGCTGCTTTGTAGGGCTAATGGGCCACTGTGTGTACTCTGTGACTAGCAGCCTGCCAAAAAATACAGGCAGTGTGTTCAATTTACTTGGTTGTAGGGCCATTAAAAGATGTATCTTTAAATTTCTAGGATTTAATTCAGGGCAATGTAAATTATTTTATTAAAATATATTAACACATAATTAGCAATTCTGTTCCAGATTAAACCCAAAGAATGTTGATCCTATGGGATTTCTAACTTTGGTTTACTCAAGAAACAGTATTTTAAAGTAGGTGTTTAAAAAATGGATTTTTTTAAGTTCCTGAATTCAATGTGAACCCTACAGTGAGGGGAGAAAAGCATGAAGCAGTCCACTGCTGGCCTTCCTCAAACTGAGCTGTACTCTGCTAAAATAGAAGTTCTTATGGAGGAGAAGTGTTCTTAGGTCTTTTGTTCAGAGAGAGTCGCAGAAAAGATCGGTCAAAGTTTTAAATAAATCTCTTGGGAGATTACCTGGTAAATCAGTGCATCTCTCTTCACTAGCAGCTGATGATTAAAGATCTGATTCTCTGATAAGGGTGTTTTGGCAGTAGAACTAATAAGAAGTGAAATATTTTGTTGGTCTATGTAGGAATTTGGGTGTGTTTGACTTGAAATGTGAGAACCGCCTCACTTAATCCTGATTATAGGAATAAAGTTACAGGTAGTGCAGGAATGGGCTGATTTTTGTGGCTGTGCTCACTGGGGTAGCTGCTCCTGAGCCCCAGCAGTGTTTCAGGGCTGCCCTCACCTCTGCAGGCAAAAAAAATTTAAAAAAATTTTTGAAAGTTCCCATCTCTGGAAATATGGTCAAGCTGGATGGGACTCTGAGCAACCTGATCTGGTCAAAGGTGTCCCTGTTCATTGCAGGGAGGTTGGACTAGATGGCCTTTAAAAGGCCTTTGAACCCAAACCATACTATGATTCTGCAATCTTACTGAAGTGGAAATTATAATGTATTTCTCCCATAAAATGCTTTGTGATTGACAAAATAGAAATAGATGTAAGCACAAAGCAAACCCCTGTTTCCCAAGAAGTTTTAGAAGTTAAAAATATGCATATGGATAAATTTGGAAGTTGGCTGCAAGGTCAGGTAAGTAGAGCAACATTATTGCTTGTAAAAATAATTGTGTTGATTTTTCTCTTCCGTGATTTTTTTTCAGCACAGGCTTTTACCATCTATTTGAAGCAGAATGCTTGTGCTCTGAAATGAATAATTAGCTGTTGAAGTAGGTCTGTACTGTGTCAGTACTGTCTTCCATTTGCCTTCTCTTATGTAACAGAGAAATTGAAACTAAAATGGGGAAAAGTTACTAAATTGTATACAGAGGTTTAACTTTTAAGTGAAAATGGGATTGTGATGTTAGGAAGATGCTGCTTGAGAAAGACACCTTTCCTCCTAGTGTTCTCCTAGTAATCATGTTTTCAGCAGTGTTCTTGCAGAACTGAATTTCTGAGCATACTTCATTTAAAAAAATAATAGTAATTAAAACTCTAATATGGTGCCATTAACTGACTGTGTTTGTGAAATGGTACCATGAGAAGCAATTCATTTAACAGGACATTAAATCCAGCATTCTATGGACCACGTATGGTTTTTATTTTAGTAAAACATGCACATTTCATTTTTTATAATGTACTTTGCGTAAATGCTGAATGTAATTACTCTTTTTTTGTCTATATTTGCAGTTATTGTCACTTGTATTAAGCTGTTTTGCAACTTGTCCAGCTCTGTGGAATACAGCTAACTGTGTGTTGCTGTCTATAATTAACTTTTTTATTAAAAGGCATAATTATTTATAAAATAATTATGAAAATCCCTGTTCTGGTAAAGTTTGCTCAGCAACACAATATAAACTGACCGCAGGAGAATGAAGTTTATGATGGAAGGGAAATGTAGTTTGGAAAGGTACAGGTCTAATAGAGGAATGTGTATGATAACCATGGAGACCTGCCTCTTTCACTGAGAACTGGAATAGTGAAGACAAGGGAAGGAAACTAAGGAAAGAAAGATAGCTCATAACCAAAATGTTGAAATTCACACTCAAAACTAATGAGAGAGATGGGTTATTACCACCTCAAGATTTAAAAAAGTAAAGTATCATATTTTTCATTAACCTTCTTTAATAATTTAAATTGCATGTATGTTTTTCCATTTCACCTTTTCATACCCTGCCCTCCCCTTTATATACTGTAGACAACTCTGCTAGTTTTTCCATTTCCAAGCTGTGTTACTTAGAGGTACTCAGTTATATATCACAATGTCTTTCTTTCCATTTGCTGAATGACAGAGTGCATATCATTTCTGCATTGATTCATATGTTAGGTTGCCACAAATGCTTAGGCTTAAGACCTTGGCATTAATTCCTTCTCCACAGCCTTTTATGTCAGGAAAACTCAATCATTTGAGCACTCCTGGAACGTAAATGCAAGAAGTGCCCTGCTATCATTAAATCATATTCACTGAAAAATATAAGAAGAAAAAGGTGCAAAGTGAAGATATATGGCTGCAGATCTGGAGTGTGGTTAGACAAGGAGATAAGCCTTGTAGCCTGCTTGAGCTCAGGTATTTTTATTGCTTATGCAGAAATTAGTTGCATGTATAATCTGACAGCAGGTCACACAGCAGTTTGGCTGGAACAGGTATGGAACTTCGACCTCCGGATTGCCAAGTTACTCCAGTTGGTGTTTTCCTTTGCTGCAGGCATTTGTTACTGGTTTTTAAAGCTGCTCTGAAAGGGAGCAAAGGGTACAGCTACAGACAGTGAAACTGTGGCCAATATATAAATAATGTCATATGTCAATAATGTCAATGTATAAGTAATGTTCTAAGCAGTCCGAGATAGTTGCAGGGATGGAAGTTTAGGTTCCTAATGAGGGAGCCTCTGCAAAGGAAAGGCAGAAGGCACAAAGAATTGAGGAACAAATTTTAATTGTACTTTCTGTTTGCTCGTTGTTGCTCAGGCCCTGAAGTGCCAAGGTTGCTAAGTGGCTTGAGTGTTTCTGAGACTTTTTTTTCCCAAGTGGAATTTAAGCAGTTCAGAGCAGCACATTTGTTCTGTGTTCAGTTGGAACGTAGAGGGACTTCTGAGGGCAGAACCCTTGTTTTGGGACCTGACTCAAGAAAGCATTTTTGCTTCCTCTTCTTATTACCAAAAATAAAAAGCATTATTAAGCTAATGAGGTTTGCAGCTATGCCAGGGAAGCTGTATTGCTTCCATGTGATTGCACAGAGTATTGACAGAGAATGCTATGAAAAGGACTTGGAAACACGAGGCAATTGGAGAGGAGAGCTCAGAGGGTACCACAGACTAAGCTAAAGCCTGAGGTATCAGTTCACATGAGAGTCAGAGACTTTTGAATCTGAAAATGGAAAGCCTAAGTGTCAAAGGTAAAGGAATGGTAAAAGCTGCTGTCAAGGGTGGGGTGGTCAGCAGCTGGATTCCCAATACACCGAAGAACTCAGGGTGACAAGCAGGAAAAGGGGTACTGTCAAAAGTATCTACTGTGGTTTCAGGATCAGGGAGAGAGAGGAAAACAGGTTTATAGAACAACATGAAAGAAAGGCAGATAGTCTTTAGCAACAGCTGCACTAAAGGAGAAATAGGTTTGAGTGTTCTAATGATGGAAGAGAAGGACAAGTTTGGATGAGGGAAAAGGGATCTGACAAACTTGAAACTTTCTTTTTGTTAGTTAGCTGGAAGTGACAAGGCACACCTTTGACTCTGGTGCTAAAAATGGGAGCTTGGAGTACAGCCAGCAGATATTTAGATCACTCAAAGGCAGAAATGGCTTTTGGAAATACTGAGAATAGGTGATGTCATTTAGGTGAAGAGACAAAGTGTACCAAAAGAGGCTGCAAGAAAAGGAAATCTGTCTTTTTATCAGCTTATTCAATCAGATTAAGTTTTAGGAGGAGAAGTAGTTATTGCTTCTCCTTTCTTCTTTGGCATTATACAGACTGATAGGTGCAGTCATTGAAAATATTTTAAAAGTTACTATGAAGATAAGATTTGAACTTTGTCATCTTGGTCACTCAGATATGTCAAATTTCAGTGAAGGAAAGGAAAAAGTATGTTGTACATTGAAAAGGATTGGAAGCAGTAGAACAACAGGAATTACTTTGCTATACAAAACACTGAAGAAGTTTTGGAGAGAGGTTGACTGGAACAGGTTCAGTGATGAAGGTAAGAGGCTGAAAATGAGACAGGTCAGTGTGAGGAGTGGTGTAGGCTGACTCCTACTTTATGTGAAATTCACGGTCAGCTCAGTATTTATTGGCACTGCGAACAAGGCTGAGTTTTAATGCCTAGGAGGTGAGGGGAAAATAAATTTCCTTTCCCAGAGAGGATGAAAACCGACTCCTGTGGCTGCTGCTACCTGCCAGAGAGTGGGTAAATCTGCAGCCGTTATAGACAAGAAGTCAGATGCAGTGCCATGGCAACTGCTCTGAGACCAAGCAAGTCTGCCTCTTCTTGCTTTCTTATGTTACGCTTTTTCCATCAAATTGGTCGGAAAGGTTATTTATCTTTTCTCTCCCTCCCCCTCAGTAATTGCTTGCTTTGATAATAGTGCATAAAAATGAGGAAAGACGTCATTCAAATTGTTAAAGAAGGATAAGAACACAGGGATTAAATTGCTTGAGAAGGCATCAACAATACTGATTGTTTTTAATGGACAGATGAGAAGGTATGTTTCTGTTTTCTGAATAAAACATTTTCCTCAGTACAATAGTAAAATAAAGTCTGTCAGTAGGATTGATTTAAGGATACAGGTGAGGAAGTACTTCAGGATATCTGTTTTATGTTGGCAGCTTCATACAATACAGTCCATTAGTTTTTTGAAGGCTCCAGTGGAGTTGTGATGGCTTGGAAGTTTCTCAGAGTTTTCATGCTGATTGGTAAAACTTTTTGTGCCTGGGGTCTTCAGGAGCTCGATATCTGTCTTTGGGGCATCACCTCTTAGGGAGATCCTTCAGAATACTGAAGAAGCCTTGATGACTTCAGTAAAGGACCCAAAAGACATTTAATCTTGTTTTGAGAGCCTAAATGTCAGAGTAGCTATCACAGGCCTTATTTGCAATTGTTAATTAGTCACTATTTTAAAAAGGTGAGCCTTACTTTCAGCTTTAAATCTGGAGCTCACAGCTGTTGCATTGATTATGGATTGCTATACAAGACTGTAGCCCTTCAGAGTAAAAACATACCCAAGAGTGGATGGTGATCAAATTATGTTTTAACACACTTGGATGAAAAATAAAGTAAATTTCTTTAGAACTGCTTATTCTTTAAATAGCATTTAATTGAACTAAGGACTCTATATTTAACAGAGAAGATATTTTTACTCATTTCCCTCAATTTTTATGCTTAATTTCTTTCAATTTTTTAAAGGAACTTGATTACTTTTTTTCTAGAAGAGATTCATTAAATTGAAGACAATTTTTTTTCTTTTACAGTTTTACTGACGGTAGGTATGGTACAGAGTAGATAACGTTTTATGCAAAGAATATTTATGTATGATGCTTATGTAAGGGAGAGGAATGGTTGCACAACCTGAGGATATGAAAACCTGCTGTCCATAATTTTTAATATGCATAAAGCTTTATAGCACATGTTATTTTGTGAACTGATCACAGAATAAATCCTTTGAAGAAAAACTGCATTCTCAGGACCAAATGTGGATTGATTTCACCACTGTGAGAAAGAAAATATACAGTACAGAAGTTCTTAGAGCAGCTTTCCAGTTCAAAAGCCCTTTGGTAATGGTGGACAGAAAAGTAGCAGTAGAACTAAGTGAGATTTTACACTTCGGCAGCACAGCTAAGCAATGAGCCAGACCTTAGTGTTTTAATATGCATAAAGTATTCTATGGTTTAATGAGATCTTGAGCTTTGGCGCTGAAGATTGTTAGTGCCCTGGTGAACAGCCCTTCAGACTTCAGGCATACAATGAGAATTTGCTTCCTGTTTCAGTTCTTCGATTTCTTGGATAGAATTTATTATTTCCCTAAATACAAGCAACTGTCAAAATTCATTATATATTACAGTACCCCTTTTTGCTATTTTTAACTCCATCTCATTAAGTGGATTACATGGTTTCCTTTAGTAATTAAGTGCAGATTAAATATTATATTAAAATATAAGAAGTTGTCGCCCTGGTTTTTCTACTGTTCTGTGTTTTTACTCCAGATGTCGCAGTGTCGGACACGAACACGCAGATTCAGACAGCAGGTCAGGACCACTCAGCAGGACCAAGGACCCTGCCCTCCTTTATTCTCACCTTTTTATACCTCTCTTAAAACAAATCACACATTGGTAGATGAGGTTAACACCTCTACAATTTTACAGGATAGGAACATAGTCTATCATCTTTCTCTGCCTTGGAGAAAGGAATGAACAACAATCCAGAAGATCAGAAAACATCCTAGGCCGGTTAGGAAAACAAGAGCTATGTTTATAGAAAATGCATGAGAACTTCTACTACAAAAGTAAAAACACAGAACAGTAGAAAAACCAGGGCGACAAGAAGTGACACTTTTTCAACTGCCATTATGAAATTTTTAAAGGCAAAAGAGCTACTCTGATGGTTTTTTCCAGAAATGTTGGTCAATAAAATAAATATATCTTGCTTTTGTTGACGTGATTGTAGGGTCAAAAATGTCAAGATGAAATGTGCTCTGTTCTTTCCCACTTAAATTCCATTCAAAGATAACTTGGTCCTGTGTCTTTGGTGTTAATCTCTATGTTCACCTCCTGCTTTTCTTCAACTTTGGTTCAGGTATGGTTTAAGTATAAAGTAAGTGTATGCTGTTAATTATCTCAATCTGGATCCTAGAGAGATTTCTTTGGGTAATACTGTTGCTAATTCTAATTTATCTGATTTCAAACTAAGTCATAATACATAATTTCTAAGAGCTAAATTCTGTTCCCCAGGTTGGGATCTAGTGACAATCAGCCCATTCTGTCACCAGTGCTCAAGTGAAGCTACAGCATTTTCTGGAAAAGAACAAAAAGCAGCCATCATACTACCCTTATGCACCTGAGCAGCTGCATTAGACTTAACCATTATCAAGTCCTTAATGATGGCAATTTATCAAATTAGCCTTAAAATAATACATTCTTTTTTCCAAATGCGATACCGTTAGCACGGCCAATTTTGACTGTCTTTATCAAATAGTAAAAAGCTTTCTTTAAAATAAAACAGTCTTTCCACTCACCTCCAAAAGGTGAAACGAGTTTGATATATTCTACATTTTCATTTTGTTTCATAAGAATTGAAAAAATATCAAAATGCACAAAAATGTGTTTCCCTGATTAGCTTTTTAATCTGATTTCTTGCTAAAAGTGATTATTGCACACACAGTCCCACTCAGATTTGTCATGCAAAATAGCCCTAGTTTAGCGTGGGAGGTGGAAAGTGGCTGAATTTGAGGTCATATGTGAAGAGTTAGATATTTCAGCTGGAAAGAATTCTGTCTAAAGAACAAGGTCAGGCTAACTCTGCTAGAACCAAACAAACCAGCGATCTGGAATGCTTGTTGCAGTGCATTGGTATATATGGAAGATGTTACTTTTTGTGAAAACATGAAATGGTGTTCCAAAGTATTATCACTGAAAAGACATTCCCTGCTCTGCCCAGCTGATGCTAGTATCTCTGAACATGCTCACCAAGTATAAAATTAAAGAATATATATATATTTATGTGTGTATGATTAATATATCTGTCTTTTGAGAGGGCAAGCCTTAGGCACAAGGAAGTTACATCTTTGTTGTTTTGCAAAGCCTTGAAGACTATGCTGACCTAATAAGTCAGAATTGCTCCTTCTTTTCTGACAGTGGGGATAGAGAGAAAAGAGACTCACCTTCTGATTCAATTACTTTTCCTACAGCACTGAAGTAGGAAGGAACTTTCTCCTAGTTTGATGCTGTCTGGCAGCCTCAGTTCCCCTTTTGCTGGAGACCTAGAACCTAATTTGATTCTGTATTTGCAGCCTATTATCCTTCTTTCATATTTCTGGGTTTTATAACTATTTCAGTATTGGATCTTAGGTTCTAGATTGAAATGTTGTTATTCTGGGCACAGTGAAAACAAGTACAAGAACCAGCTTCCACCCTGAGAAGTCTTAAAATACAATCTTCTCTTCCACAAGCTTTAAATTCTGTAGGCTGTGTCTGTGTTAGCAAACAGTGTGGAGCAGTGGATGTGGGTTTGCATGTACTCACTGTGTGGGTTTTGAAGGGGTGAGGGGTGGCTTTACATCAGACCAGTTAAGATTGCAGTCTGTGAACTAAATGCCCATTAATGGTGCACTTCCCGTTTAGTTTCACCTTAAACTAATCGAGTAGTGCACATCAAAACTGGTCCACAATGTGAACCAAATCAGGTAAATGGGGACAGTGAGATTTGCTTTGAAAAGTACATTCTTGAGCACAAGGAGCAAACCCAGGACTTTTTGTGTAAAACTTGCTGTTGTAGTAGCGCAAACATGATTGGTGTCCAAGACATACATGTGCTGTGTGCCTAGAGAATCCATGTATCTAAATGGATCCAGTTGAAAAATAGGGCTTAATATCTTCTGGTAATGCTTGGTTTCTATGATTTTCTGTGCCCAAAACACAGGCCTTAATGACTTACACACAACACTCACAAGTTTTTTGTGTGACAGTGCCTACCTTGAGCACAACTCAAGAAACACTGTTAAGGCAGAGGGCTGAAACATATCCCCATAAACACCCAAACCACTGTTGCCTTTTGTGTTGCTCCCGTTTTGCCCCAGACCCTCAGATAATTTTAACGAAATATCAGAGAGTTTACACCAAACCTTCTGTCACCCAACACATAGTTTAGTGCTTAAACACTCAACTTTTGTCCATCGTCAATCTTTTTAATCCAACAGCAGTTGTTAAAAAACTGTAAGACCTAAAGCTGAGATGAAAAAAGAGCAGTATATAGTGACCCAGAGATATCAAAGCAGCCAGCTTATGCTAGACACAATGAAACTGCATAAATATGTTGGGTAACTAGAATGAACATGCACAAGGAAATATTTCTAGTATTCTTTTATCTTCTTAGCAATTATTGGACGGTTCAGTAACAAAAGAACAGTAGCTGGAAAAATCCACTGCCAGGGCTTACAGTGGAAATTACCAACAATTCACCCTTCATGTGGCTGTAGATATAAGGCCAACAGGAATTGAGAAATAATGGTCTTATTTACCAAAACGTAGGGTTTCTGTTAGCTCTGTATGTTTCTGTTAGCTCTGTATTTGCTATTGCTGCGCTAAGAACACTATTGATGCCTTAGGTTCTAGCTTTTATATTTTTAAATCCTGTACTGCCTAGTGTGTAACTCTCAAGTTTCTTGTAGCCTGTTTGCTGCTGCTCTCTTATGCCAGATAGACATAACAAAGCCTCTCCGAGCTCGTTGTTCAAGGACACTTAGGCTGTCCTAGGCCCAAAAGATGTAAACCAGGGCCTCTGGAGAGGTGGAGAAATTGAAGAAATGACATCATTAGCTAAAGTTTTAATTGGCAAATTTATGCTGATACGCAAATGAACCAAACCTATAAAAGTGTGAAGAACTCGTGACTCATCGTCCATCTTGGGGTCCATCTTGGCTGTAGCCTTTGGCTCCCCAGGGTGCACCTTTGAAGGCCTTTCAAATAAATATCCACCTTTATTCCCTTACTCCTGTCTGGTCTCTGTTTCTAGGTAGCCCCTCAAGGCATCACTGTTTCAAGACTGTTGGTTTGCAAAATAAGATACTTTCATTTTACCATCACTCGTGTAAACTGGATGTTCTACTAACGATGCTTTATAGATAAAATTAGCTCTGGCAAAAACAGAATAATGTAAGAAAACTCAAATTGATTATATTAACTTCAAATGGTGAAATATTATTTCAGCCATTACAAATAGAATTTCTTACAAAGCTCACTATGCTTCAGAAACAGAGTTAAAAGTAAAAATTTATGTCTTAAAAGTACAA